>WEIV01018668.1:366412-525945 GCA_013390005.1 Calyptomena viridis | reverse complement strand
CCGGCGCTCCCGCCGCGCCGGGAGCGGCCCGCGCGCACCGTGGGAAGCGGCGGAGGGATTGACGTCCGGAAGATCCTGCCTATAGGATCCGAGCCGCTATTTCCCTCACTTTAAATCCAGCTAGCGAGGGCAGGCACTGAAAGCGGGAGAGATTGGCAGTGCGGCGTGGAGGCAACTCCCGAAAGTTCTTGCTTTCTCTAACTCCCTGGTTTTGGACTCGGAGCTGCTCGGCAGAGCTGAAGCTGGGAGTTTAACAAACCTCGTTTTTGAGAGTGCCTGCCATTTGCTCGTCTTTGAATTTGATAATTGGCCTTCCGGAGCTGAGGAATACCTAACAGCAAGACAAATCAAGGAAGAAAAGGCAAATTTCAGGATTCATTCTATGCTAAAAGATGTTCTCCTTTTACCTTGTGGAAACAGGACCGTGGAGCAAGCTGCAGGTGCTTTTTGATTTGGTTATTGTCAAGATGTGTCTCAAAGTGGTATGACTTTTAAACTCTAGCAAGCAGCAGCAAAATTAAAGCAAGAAATTTAATTGAGACTTTCAAATAAGAAAGCTGTCTTCCAAGAAGAGCAAAGAATGACGATGGCATCTGGAGAGTGCCTTCTGCTAGACCTGGAAACAGATAACTTCATTCTCTACAACTTCTCTGTCAACCAGAGTGCAAACTTCTCCCTCCTCAGTGACGACTGGTTCTACCCAGCGTTCCTCTACGCCATCCCCACGATCTATGGGATCATCATTTTGATAGGCCTTATTGGCAATATCACTTTGATTAAGATCTTCTGTACTGTTAAATCCATGAGAAATGTCCCTAATTTGTTCATCTCCAGTTTAGCTCTGGGAGACCTGCTGCTTTTAGTGACTTGTGTGCCCGTGGATGCCAGCAGGTACCTTGCTGACGAGTGGCTGTTCGGCAGAACTGGGTGCAAACTTATCCCCTTCATACAGCTCACCTCTGTAGGGGTGTCAGTCTTTACTCTCACTGCTCTCTCAGCTGACAGGTAAGCTTGGCAGCTGTCACCTGAAAAGAAGCCTGCATAACTATAACTTCATAAAATGCGCAATTGTTAATGTGTATTTTGTCTGTTTTAAATGTATTGAGGGAAAAGTAGCCTCTTCAGGTGATTTCTGGTGGTGATTAGCATAGAACTCGAGGAGGATGCAGAACTGAACACAGGATACTTTTTCTAGGCTAAACTAAATGTTCGTGTAGTTTAGCTAATAGTCTACATTAATTCAAATAGAAATGAGCAGATCAAGGTGAAGACCAGAGAGAAAATACTGTTAATGAAGTTCTGCTAGAAGATAGCATGTTCATATTTGCCAAAAAGATAATTGATCCATATTCATCAAGTGTGAAGGCACTGGAGCAGCAATTTAAAGTGCAGTGAGAATCAGTTCTTTCTAGAGGCTTACTTCCTTAAGGTTAATTATATGTGAGGCAATATTTCTTAAAATAGTTTTCAAATATTCAAATGAGGATGCCTGAAGCCAAGAATCTCAGTTTGTGGTAGCCAGGATATTTCCCTTGGTTAAAATGCCTCCCCTTTATCCAGTCAAAACTGATCTGTGTGGTTGGTTAAGAAACTTCATCTTCCAATAATGTTTGTTAAATGTTTAGTAAATATGCTGTTTTAGAATATGTGAAAACAAGTTTGAGATTAACAAATTATAGGCTTCTAATATTTTCAGTTTCTGTGAGGCTTTGAAAACTTCTCAGAGCATTCAGATTTAAATTCAGAAGACATTTTCATTTGAATGTTATTTGGAAGGATGAAGCTTACCTTTCTGGAAAGGTTTTAACAGACTATTGGCTTTTATAGAAACTTGTAAGTACATCAGAAAAGACAGGATATTTTGCTTCTTATTTGGATATTTCAGAAAGAGATTAAGGAACACATTGTCACCATGCTGAAGTGATGCAGAAGAACTGAGTGAAAAACTATTTCAGTTTTGTTTTGCTCAGAACAGACCCAGGGACTGTATCCTTGTTCATAAATAAGTGAAACTAGGTTTGATTTCAGTAGTCCCTTGCATGTGTCTCTCTTCCTAACCTGCTTTAAAACGTCAGACTACTTACATTCAGATTTCAGTGTAGTTCATTTCAATATACTGTATGTGGTCTCAGTGAAAGCAGATGACTCCTTAGTGTTTCAGAGAAAGAACAGTTACTACGTTTGTCAACTGCTCCATGTTGGAATATGTATAAAAATAGCATTGATTGCCCCAATAACAGATGACAGACAGACCTATATGTAGATAAAATTCTTAAAGCTATATGCTCTAGAAGTGTTGGATAAATAGGAAAACTGCACAAACTCCCTAGTAAAGGACCACTCACACTTTTACTCCTGAGTTTGATGTGGTGGCTGGATCCCCCTAACTGAAGAAAATGTTAGGAAAACAAGAAGCATTAATTGTTTTAAGAGGTGTAAGGAAAAGAAAAATGCATTGTAAAGAAGATTGTTAGAGAGATTTGTTGCTATCTGATCATGTGCCACATAAGTTAAACATTGCAAATGCTTTTACTGAGCAGCACATCAATAGTACTTTTTTCCTGAAGTGAGAGAACAGAACAGAAAACAGCAGCTGTGCCAAGCTTGGGTGACTTTTAAGTTCTGAACTTCAGCTTTATCTGAAACCTGTTAACTATCATACTGCACTGGTGATCAAATGTCCCCACACTTTTCAATGTTCCCATTTACAAAGGATCCTTTTGCCCTCTTCTAACACATCCATGGTCCACTCCAGAAGGAGATAATAATGAAACTTTTAACTCTGTTAGATCTATGAATCTAAAATGCTGTGCGTTGACACACAAATGTTCCTATCACGTTTGCTGAAGTTTCTGTTTTGGTAAATTAACAGCAGTTACGGGATAATTTTGTTACAAAATAATACAGTCTGTATTTTGTCAGCTCACAGTCTGTTAGTCTACTTTCTTAAAACTGTCACCCTGGACTCCAGACCCCAGTATTAATCATGTTAGAATCCTTAGGGAAATTACCGTAAAATGTAAAGGAAAAACTTGCAAGATGTGAGTTGAATGTGACCAGCAGGTGATGCCTCTCTGGGGCTGTGGAGGGTCTGGCAGCCCAACACCCTGCTGTGGCCCCTGGGGCAGGGAGGTACTGAGCCTGACATGTGGGGTGGTGCCATTTCTGAGGACAGAGGTGGCATTGCACAAAGGAAAACAGCTGCAGAAGAAAAGGGCATGATGGTGAGACCAGGGTAACATGAGGCCTCAGGAGTCCAGCAGGTAATGCTGCTCAGGGCATGGCTCATCTCACTTGGGTTTTGCTGTCTGAGGTGAGAACCCTTCCAGGATAGTCAGCAAGGTATCCTAGTCCGTGGAAAGAGATGCCTACAGAAGAGACAGGATAAATCGCCATGTCAAGATACCTGTCTCCCTCAGTGGATATGTGGTGAGTCTTGCCATTTAGCACAGATTACATACCTGTATTTGAGACGGGTCATGTTCAGTGATGTGAACCCTACCTAAGCTGCTCACATGAGGCATGTGAGTGTCCACGTTCTCACAAATCAAAGCTGTAGACCATGGAAAGAAAAATACCTCCTAAACCATCTGATGTGAATAGCATCACGTGGCACTGTCTCCAAAGAGAGCAAGACTTGTCAATCTACTACAGACCTTTTGTCTATAATTCATCTTCTCTGAAAAATGGCAATAAAACCCTCTTAGTTCCAGTGTCCTTCCACTGAAAAAAGTGAGTGGGAATGACTACTGGCATTACTGAAGGTATCATGGTGATGCCTGCAGAGGCCTTTCATCTCAGGGATCAGAAATCTCTTGTTTAAAGAAAAGCACTGGATTGTGATACAAGAGGGTCATTTCCAAAGACGTGACCATTGAAACACAAGATGAAAGCTGGGTGGTAGGTGTCATGGGCAGATAGAGTACATGAGAGAGTGGTGAAATACTTAATTTATGACAACGGTACAAATCATCTTGGTTGCTTTGGATCACCTTCTGGAAACAAATGGCCCAATTTTAATAGGTTTTTGCACAGCCCATATCATGGGTGCAATACCTTCCTGAGGTATACTGTTATTCTTTTCACTTTCCCCTGTGTTAGGAATCTATCATCTGCCAATGACTACAAATGCTCTGCTAAGTGCCAGGCTCAAGAACAGAACACCAAAAGCTGCTGAGTGGTTTGACCCACCAAGACCGAGGGACGGTCCAGAGTATTGATTGTTCACTTGCAACCTTCTCAAGGAGAAACAGAGAGACACACTGCTGATCTCAGCTTTTCTGCAGTGGGAGCCTCCCAGTCTGCACGTGCTCTGTGTATACATGGACACAGAAGAGCATGCCTGCACAGGTTTGAGCAGGAAGAGCATAATCAAAGAGTCCTTTGGTGCTTAGATTGGCTCCGTGTATGATCACAAGATTTCATCAAGCTAAAGGTAAATTATTACAGATAAGAAAGGGCAAAAAATTAACAATATTAGAAACATATTTCCTGTGCTCCCACTCCTCTGGTAGCATGGTGCTTGCATCTGTCTGACTGCATTTGCAGGAGCATTGGGAGCTGTAAGGTGATACCTCTTTTCCTGGGAGTGTGTCAAATGTGCAGAGCAGCCAGGAGAGGGTTAAGGCATGTGGTGTGCTTACAGCCACCTTCCATGAGTGATAAGGCGCCAGGACTGAGTATACAAGAGCAGGGAAACAAGCAGTCCATGCGTGTGTATGCTGTTTGTGTGTTTTAGAAAGACTGTAAATGATGTTGGCAGGGGAAGGGCATCTTTCTGCCCTGCTGCGCTGCACTGTTGAGGCAGCAGGTTTCTTCAGCTACTGCTCAGCATATCCCAGAAAAGAGGGCATTTGGGATCACCCATTGGCTTGACCTCCTCCTCCTCCTCCTACTTGCAAGGATAAAGGATACAGAAGCACCTGTGAGAGCACTGACATCTGGGCTTCTGGCCCAGGCAGGAAAGCCAAGGCTGGCTGAGCAAAGGAGAGGAAATTAAGGAAAATCTTTGCACAGTAAGAGGAGAAGCAGACCATTTAATTGCCCATGTCATGGGAGATGTCTTTATTTAATTGACTTTCTCCCATGACTGACAGGGTTTATACATTAGCATTGGAATTACCTAGGCTGTCAGGCATTGATCATATTCCCCACTGTTTTGCTGACATCGCAAAAAATCGAAATGCCCTGGTGCTCATGCAGTGAAACCTTCCTGAAGTAATGCTATTTTTACAAGTACACAGCAGAGCAAGTGTAAAGTGTAGCTGGAGTTTACAAGCAGCGTCTTTACTTTAAGTAGCTTGGATTATCTGGATTTTAGTACTGGAAAACTGCAGCAATGCCTGCCAACCAGAGCAGCCAGCTGTCCTGTGGTGGGAGGGAGTGACAGTGTAGTGAGACACATGGAGTGGCAATAAATGTGAGATTAGGTGACTTACCTTGGTAAGACCAGCATCAGAAAGCAGGAATTGCAGTCATGTGAGAGTCCTGAAATTAGGATGTTAGCTTTGGAAATACTAACCTTAGTGTTTTGGGTGCAGGGATGCTGTAGTTTTTCCAGCTGTGCTACGTCCCTTGGAATGTATCATGGACACAACTTTTGATGTTCCTCTGAACTCGTATGGCAGTTTGTTTATCTAAGAAATAAAACCTTCAAACAACCCTCTCTCTAAAAAGAGTAGTGGTAGAAGGAAAGAAACAATTCCAGAATTTCTAGATTATGCTTTTAAACATGCAAAAGTCTTTGTTTAGTGGACTCATGTCTTCTGTGATTTAGATGTCTCCAGCCCCTATTAAGAACATTACATACAACACCAGAGGAGCAATAATATCTACGTGCAAGTTCATTTATTTTATTTTACAATCACTGGATTATGTCTCTTCAAGAGGATTAAGGGAGGCATGCCACCCTAAAAGGAAGCTATGGAAAGCCAAACTGGATTTCCATTGATTTGATTTAGAAAGTGACACTTTTTTTAAATACCGACCTTTACAAAGTTTCAGGTCTATAATTTATATTTTTATAATTTTTTTCTGGGCAGTGTAGTCACAGCATTCATTAAATCACTTCAGGTCACTAAGGCACAATTTTGTCACAATTTACTTGTGCTGTAATTTACTGTGCAGCTCCAGGAAAGTTTGAGAGGGTGACAGAGAAAGCCACTCTGAACTACCTAGAGAGCCTCTAACCCAGTCAATGCAAGTTGGCAGAATGATACCCCGTCTGTAGATTTTGGATCTACTGATGCGATCTCAGCCAGAACGTGAGTTCTTCCAAGCCAGGGAACAAAACTGGAGGGGCTTGAGGTCCCAGCCCAGAGTCTTCCCTTGCACTGAAGCACCAGGCAGCCCCATCTGAACCCTTGCTTCTGGCACAGTGTCCCTGCTGCTCTTCACGTGCTGATGGCACAGGGCACATGCAGAGTGACATACACATATCTCTTTCAGCTGATGGACAAGAGTCTTAGATCCTGGTTGCTGGCTACTGTGTCAATATAATGCAAACACCCTTAGTTTTAGCTTTCATTTCCTCAGCCTCTGAGTCCATCTGCACCAAGAGCAACAGATCAAGCAGCACAAACTTTCTGAATGTCTTGATTAACCAGAGCAGATGGCCAAATCACAATAGATGCACTTCTATAACCAGGAAGATTAGAGCTCCCATTTATAGCAGTGGGACTAGTGCGCAAATCCGAGGTTAGAGTCAGTGCTAATGTGCTGGGGACTGTCAATATTTAAGCAATCAAAAGGAAGAAAAGTTAGATTACCTATTGTTTACATTTCAGTAAAACCTAAACCCCTCAATCAGTTGTCATGGTCTCATGGTACGAAGTGCTGTACACACTGTTAATAAGGAGAACAACTCGCCACAGAGAATTTGCTGGCTGCATCTCCCAGCAGTGGATTGGGGCAGAAAACAAGAACAGTCCCTGGGCCACTTGCAGGGCTGAGACACCAGAAGGCATCTGAGCAGCAAGCCAACTGCTGTGCTGTAAAGGAAGGCAAAAAGCTGGAGTTCCCTTGCAGAAAACTCTCCTGATGTCAGGCTAGTGGTCAATTTAACTGGACTGCAGAAGACTGCAGAGCATCAAAGGGAGAAGTGTTATGAGGGCTCTGCCCATCCTGTCCTCTCTTACCCTCTGGCTACAGCCAGCGTCTGCAACTCTGGGAAGGAAGGACAGAAAACAGTACCATGAAACCCTGAGAGAAAAAACATTTCCTCACACATTCCTCATGCCTGAAGCATGAGATTTAGATGTAGATGGTCAAATGATGTGGGATAACCAGAGATGCAGATGCAAGACTAGCAGATACCGCTCCAGCCATCAATAGGTGTTTCTTGCCCACACCTATGAACAGATGCTAGTGAATATCTCATAGGATTTGGATAGAAACAGATCTTTCCAGTGACTCCAGGCTACTTTCTGAGTATTCAGACTGAGTGAGCTCATATCACCCTGTCCACCTCTTGTGTGTCTGGCACGCTGTTATCCTCTCTGCTGATGTCATATTTCAAGTCGAAATTTGTCCGACCTGTAACCACTTCATAATAATGTAACTCACAGAATAACTGAAAGGTTGAGAGAGTTGGGGTTGTTCAGTATGGAGAAGAGAAGGCTCTGGGGAGATCTTATTGCAGCCTTTCAATACTTAAGCAGATTTATAAGAAAGACAGAGAGGGACATTTAAGCAAGGCCTGTAATGACAGGACAAGGGGCAATGGTTTTAAGCTGAAAGACAGTAGGTTTAGGTTGGACATAAGAAAGAAATTTTTTATGATAAGGGTGGTGAGGCACTGGAACAGGTTGTCCATAGAAGTGGTGGATGCACCATCCCTGGAAATGTTCAAGACCAGGTTGGATGTGGCTTTGAGTGAAGTTTTGAAGGTGTCCCTGCTTATTCAGGAGGGTTGGAGTAGTTGACCCTTTAAAGATCGCCTTGTAACCAAGCTATGATAGGAGCAGTCAAGGATAGCACTAGATTGTTCAGCCCCAATATGCTGCTGGAAGTTCATATAGTGGTGATGATCTCTAATGACACCTCTGTTTACTGAAGCCACAGAAAGGACTTAAGCATCATATAAGTGACTTAAGTTTACACTGGATTACACTAAAGCCATGACACTATAAGAGGCAGGATATCTCATTTTGTCATGTGCAAAAGAGATGCACTAATGCCTTTTCTTGATTTCCTCTTTCCTTGAAAGAACACTGATTTTTTTGCATCGCCTGCTCACTTGGGTCCTATATATACTATTTTACACCTGGCTGAGTTAAATGGTTTCTCCTAGACTATGGTCACTTACCCCAATGATTCTACAATATTTTTAGTCTGATCATACACTGTATCATCTGCAAACTTTCCCAGCAAAGGTTTTATAGCCTGCTAAAGGCAACTGATACGCACAATAAATAACACTGCAGCTAGAGCAGGTTCCCAGGACTCAGGCTAGAAATGGCTCCACACACTGCTACCTTCTTACCAGCATGTTTGATGCACTGCTGGGGAGGCTATGGGGCTCAAGGTCCCCACCTGGAACAGCCCACCCACTCCCAGTCCAGGGCTCTGAATTTTAACCCTTATACTGTGGGAGTGGGGCAGGGATGGTATGGATAGGAGAGGGAGGATCACATGTAACCTGGCACACACATGTGCATATGTACATGCATGGTCACTCATGCCAACATGCCCATGGCAAGCTGTACCTCTCTTCTACTCCAGCATGGTCCCCATCCTATTTATATCACCCATCATGTTGTGGCAAGATAAAAAAAAACCACCTGAAATCCGCCGTGTGTTAAGTAAGACGTCCTTATATTAATTATTGGCTGTTAGTAGGGTTAACCCCTCTGTTATTCTACGTACAACTGGCCTTGGGCAACCCAAATAATTGCAGTTGTTTTGGTCACACCTTCCAGCTTTTCTGAACTTCACAGCTTTGAAGCCAGTTCTCCACTTCTGGGGAAATCACCAGTTTTTCAAGATTTGTAAAGAAATTAATGCCAGTTGTTCCTCAGCCTAGGTGTAAATTATTTAGGCCTGCTGGATGTCAAATTGGTTTGTGCTAGCAGTTGTCAGCTCACATCTTCTTTAACACAGCTAAAAAGTTTTCTGCTATGTCTGTAGTACTGCACACATAGTATAGAATCACATACCTCTCACACATTTGGTCTTGAAGACAAATATCTGGTCATTGCTCTTCGCTTTGTCTCATCATTGCTCATATCTTTACCATTTATGTGTGTGCCTGACTTACTGGGTTTTTTGTTCCTGATGTATTTTAAAATGCACATTTGTCTGTTACACAGAGACCTTTGATAATTTGTTGACTCCTCCAGCTTCCCTTATCAGTCACCAACATTTTAAAACTGCAATATTTGCTGTCATTTACTTTTGCTTTTTTCCCATCTGTTGCATATTGATTTTTTTAATTACTTCTTTGAGGTTTTAGCATGAGCCCTCATTTTCTCTTATTCAGGCCAATTTTTTCATGGCAAAGTGGGAGACATCAGGGAGCAGGCTGGGAGTTAGCTACTAGTGTATAGTTAGTGCTATCCCCTTTATATTTGTGCTCTCAGTCAGTTGACTTGACAGCTCTTTTTAACTTCAGGAAACTCATTTCTCTGAAGTTGATAGAATCATAGACAGGTTTGGGTTGGAGGGAAGATCATCTACTTCCAACCTCTCTAATGTGGGCAGGGACACCTTTTATTAGAGCAGGTTGCCCAAAGCCTCATCCAGCGTGGCCTTGGTTATATATACATATACATATATGTTTTTCTTTTTTTTTTTCCACAAAATTAGGATAAGCACACCACAGCTGCTATAGCTTATGGAAATACTAATATTTAGGTCAATTATGAACTCTACTTTCTCTATCAGAACAAGGTACAATATCGATTTATTATACATCACATACAGGACTTTTTGGGTTGAGAAACCACCATTCTTAGAAACTCTAATGAATTTCTATAACTGGCTCTGTGGGATGTCCAGCAGTTATGCCACATGTTTAGGTTACTAAGTGATGCTGTATTTATGCACCAAAGGTGCTTTAAGGAGAAATATGGCGGATTCTATAGTAAAATGAGAGGTCCACGTCTAAGGCCCCAGCTTTAGTTATTTAGGCCCCAGCCCTTGTAAGAGCTCAGGCCTCAGGCATGCAAACCTCCCTGGGGAGCTGGGACATTGGCTGTGTGTGGGAGCTCACTGTTTTTGAAGCTAAAGGATGTTTTTAAATGAATGAGCCCCAGCCCTCCTTCAGAAAGTAGGTCTTGCATCTGTTTGCAAGGACTGCAACAAACTGCAAGGCTGGCCCCACCGAAATCTTTGGCTTGGGATCAGGCTGAAGATCACCTACTGGGAATAAATACCCTGGGTGCAAAGAGGGTCTTTCTGATAAGAAAAGCATCATCCATGGGACTCACACTATTTCTTGTAGTAACCTTTACATCCATTGTTTTTCATATGTATAGTTAATTCCTGAAATATTTTATGCTCTGGATGGTCATGATTGGGAATAGCACATTCACAGTGAAAGGATTACTGTTTAAGCTCTCCTTCCCCAAAACGTAGTGCAGTTCAATGGTCACTAAAAAACTCTGTCTCAATTCTGAATTTAGTCATTCCTGGACTGAAACTCCTACTTGTCCAGATTCCAGGATAATACAGCAATATGCAGGTACGCAGACTAAATTTTGAGCACGTGCTGCAAAGAGTGAGAACTATGCCATTTCCATCAGTGCCTCCTTTTTATTTTCATTTAAATGTTAAATTAATAAAAGAGAAATGTTAAATTAATAAAAGAGTTGGCAGTACCTGCCAACGTATCTAAGACTTGCCCGTTAGAGATGTCTTTATGCCCATATACAATTTACTAAAGATTTTAATAACAGATGTTCACTCAAGAATCATGCATAATAATGATAATCTTAACTAAGTATGCAGAAAGCAAATAGACTCAGAATAGATTGTCAGAATGTGTTGATGGGTTAGACAGTCTAGCAATTTTGTGGATTTATTGAATTGTCTTCAGAGCTATAAATATTCATAACATCTATGTTGGAAACAATAAAGAAAGTTTGTGGCATTGCATTTGTCATAAATTTCTTTAGATATTTAGTAAGACTTTTTTCTTACTTTCCAACAACGCTCCATGTGCTTCATTTATGTAGTTTTTCCATAGCATCAACTTTATTGCCTGAGGTTTTTTTGCATGGTTATTGAGCCAGTCCTTCATATTATATGGACAAAACAATAATGTCATACTAGTAGAACATAATTAGAAAATCTTAATGAAAGGATTTTTGTTCAGTCTGTTCTCAGGCCAAGACCAAATCAATGTGCATTTACTAAGCTTACAAATGGGAACAGATGAGTGGGGATCAGAGGGGCACATCTTTTCTCCCTCTTTTGGTTACAGGTGGGAATAGAAGAAGTATAGGGATGCACTGAATGAGAGGCAGTTCCTTCGTTATTACCACAGGAAATCATGGCAATTTCAGGAGCTCATCTTCTAGAGCTGGGAAGAACTCAGGAATCTACATGACTGTTTTTGTAGGATATCAGTCCATTCTAACTAATCCCTGCTTTTTTATTTACATTTGAGATTCACATTAGCCCAACTTTTCAAAGTAGAGCTCAGTTTAAACAGATTCAAAACTTTGTAGGTGGATTTCTCACTTCAGAGATAAAACAGAAAGGCACAATATGGAACATCTTCCCACCAGCCTGATGCAGTCTAAACAGTGGGACTGGTAATGAAGCAAGGGCAGGCAAGGCTTCTGAAATTTTGTTTGAAGAGGTCTTAACACACTTTTTTTTAAAAATCTTTATACAAACTCAGTAGTGGGGCCTAGGATCTTTTTATGTAAACAGTGTAGGATATAGTAACAGATGATACTATTTGGAGAAAACTTTCCTTATCACTTAAGTATTCCTGCAAATTCATTTTGGAGGGGCAGTATCCTTGTTTTTTCTCTAGGAAGTATGGGGAGACTTTTTTTTTCTCTTTTTATATTTATTGCAAGCATGAGGTTAAGCTGCAGAAAAATGGATATGCTTAGAAGAACTGTGATAGAAGAGGGCAGTACTCTGTGGCAGAGCCTCTTTGAGCCATTTTCTCTTGCTACACTCCCACTGCCAAAAAAAATTAAAGAAGCAAGAGTTATGAAAGCAACTTAGGCCTCATTTTAAGACAGATTCAATTGATGAGAGGGATGTAGTGGCAGACAGATAGCTGCTGTATAGTCTGTGCTGTCATATTGGGTCACCAGGAACATCTCTGACAGCCACCTACCTGTGTGACCAGCCACCTTCACTGCCATTATGGCAGGATGATCCTTTCCCATTGCCACTGGCAGCAAATGCAGTTATTTCAGAGGATACACATCATTTTGGCTGAAATTAAGATCTACTGACCTACACATTTTAAAGACACTACAAAAGGTTGTGTTTAACAGCTTAAAAAAGGATGTCTCTCTTTTTGCAACCCATACCTACCAGATATACAATGATGGATGTTGTATGGGCCATCTATATTAGCTTTGATTGCTGACATAAGGGAAGGGAGAAAGGCATTAATACAAAGCAATCAGAGAAGAGGAAAGCAAACTGAGGTGCCTATAGATGTTTTTCCTCCACACAGCATAAAGTTACTTCCAAAAAAAACCCAAAAACCAGACATTTAGACATATGGAGCTAAATTAATTTAAAATCCAATGGAACATTTGATTTACCTCCCATGCTTTAGTTGTTTTAACTTAATTTTTGTGGCTGTTGTAGCAGGCATAAGTAAGTGGATGCAGGTGACAGGAAAAAGCCGTGAGCGACCCAAAAACCATGCAGTCTTATGGATAAGGTGCTTTCTTCCCCAGAGAGCAAAATTACAGTGCTTCATATACCTATTCTTAGAAACCTATAGGCAATATGGCTTTGAAGGCAGAGCCTGTTTATGCTTCAGCTGGTGTGTATTTTCTTGACTCAGCTGAGGAAAAAAGGGTGGATAAAATATTTTGCACCACCAGAGAAACTGCACCTAGAAAACTTTGACATCTGTTTGGGGCCTTAATTTGATCTGTGTCTTTGGAGAGTATATCTGTAACCGTCTTTTTCATGATAAAGCTACTTCTGTGTTTGTATTTGAAGCTGCAGCTTTGGGGCTAAGTGCACAGTATGAATTAATGTTTGCTCAGTCCAAGTTTTAGAGTACATTGGGTGATACTATAGTTAGTTGCATTATAATTAACACAAGGACAATGACAGTTTTCCATTTCCCTGGCATATTAACCTCAGTGGGAAAAGTATTTACCACAGAAGGACCTTGGGTGTGCCACGTTTTAGTGGTTTATGGTCACTTTAATAGTTTCAGTTGTGAGAAACAATTACTCAATCAATATGATAGAGATCCTAAGAGATGTGTATAAGACATTTTCAGGGATTCAGTGGAGATGCACATGCTCTGTGGGATCCTACCAATCCATGATGAATTTTGAGGATAAAGTTAAGAAGTGATCAGGCATTCTGCTTTGAAGCAACTCTCTCACCAGCTTCCTCTTGGAGGATTGGAGACTGACCTGGAAAACAGGGACAGCATCAGAGTCACCATGGGTGATGTAGGAGACGATTTCCCTATGAGGTGAATCGTCACAGTGCCTCGTGAACTGCAGTTATATTAAATGCACTTAAGAGAGCCCCATGTGTAATTTCTTTTTGTGGGCTTCTTTGAACAAGACTGTGAGACATGGAGATGACTGGCATCCATCCTGGCCCGAAGGTCATTGGCAGCTGCAGTGAACATGGCAGGTTGCTGCTTCACAAGTACAGTGGGAACAGAGAAATTCAAAGACTTACCAGTAGTAAAGTTGGCATCTCTTTCATATTTCTGATCAGATTAGTAACCCAGCCATTTTTGTCTGGCCTGTTTGACAGCTGGAGAGAGACTGAAGTTGACACGAGTTCTTTACTATCTTCTGTTATTCTTTTGAACCTTCAGTTTTGGCCTTTGTTGTAGGGCATGAATTGTACCTCTGGTTTTTGATCTTTTTTCAAAAATTTCTTTAAAAATGGATAGGGAAAGGAGTTCAGCTTAAAAAAAAATATATATATATCAAACAATAATTCGAGACTGAATGTGAGAGTAGCAGAGGTGATAAATCCAGGCCCATGTCTATATTACTGCAGGCAAGTTGAGTGTGCACTGTGACATGTACTCTCTCAGCCCATATTACTGTATGGGTTAAAAATAATGCTGTAGTAAGACCCTTGCATGAAAGCTCACTTGGCCATGTAGGTCTGTGGCTCCACTGAGGTATATAGGCATATTCATCAATGTCCCCTTCAGAGTGGATTGAAACATTCACATGCTGGATGTTAAATATGGGAAAGTTATATGCCTCAGGCTAACTCATTGAAAAAGAAATTGCAGGGGACAAAGCTATGGAAAGCTTGAAGTTTTGACATACAACTGGAAATATACATGGTGAAAAGCAGAATGAGCTGCTGCTCAAATCTAGTCTACTTTGATGAAGTTCTTAAGAAATGTCAAATAAATTATAAAACCCAGTGTTGACTCTGTCAGGAGAGTGGTGTGGAAAAGTAAAGGAGTGAAAGCATTTCTCACACCTGCTCAGAAACCAGGCAGGAGGTGCATGCAGCTTTTTCACACCCTGAACATTGACCACAGGAAAATCTTCTAGTGGTGTCTCAGCCCAAGAACCAACCTGGGGATCCAATTCCTTGTGTGTAGCCCACACTCTGTGCCCTTACTGAGAGCAGCTCTGCAGCTGCTGTCCAGAACCCAAGTTGGTATGGGAGAGTAGAGCTGCTGAGACATGAACTGAGGAGAGACCTATTCACACATCAGCAAGGTGACTGGAAATGGAGACTCCCACCAGATCTATACTGATCAATCAGGCTTTAATACTCAGACTGAGAGATTACTGAAGATTTCTGAATGAGTTAAGCCGCTATCAAAGAAGTCATACAGATAGTCAGCAAAATAATTTGATTTGTCAGGCTATTAAGAAAATATTGCCCTGTTTTTCTGCACCTGAGAACTTACATTTTAAAAACTTCTTTTCTAGCTTTGTTCCTTCTCTTTTATCTTTCTGTTCTTTCAGCCTCATGCTTTGAGTCTACACCGAACCCTTTCCAAGCCTATCTCAAATCTTCTCCTGTATCTGCTGTAGGAGGCTTAAAAAATAAACTAAATGCCTAGTAACAGCAGCAGCATTCCTAACCATTTCTAATTATGTTCTTTCAAAATTACATTGTTTGTAAATGCCATCTCTAATCAAAATATACTAATAACTTGAAATGGGTTAATTTTCTGGCTCCTTCTACTCTATTATTAAAAATTAAAGAGTTTCTCTTTCTATTCTTTAACTTACTCACGTTCCTGGAAATGAATACTGGAAAATACTCTCTTGGCTGGCTGTATTTTGTAAAAAAATCTCTGAAATAATCATGTTAACATGCCATTTTGATAAGGATACAATAAACATCTGCAGAAAGACTTTTGAATTAATTAAATTTAGTTCCTTGATATATTATTAATTCCCTTCAGCATTTCTCTTTCTTAAGGTTTACCAAAGATTTCCAGTTAGCTAGTGTTTCTGTCAATAATCTATATCTAGTCACTGAGATGATAAATGGAGCTATTTGAACAATACTGTTTTAGTAATCTCTCTAGCACTTCTGTTTTATTACTGCAATAGCTGTATCATCATATTTGTTTGAGTGCCATGTTTTTCTTCACCTGAGATTGAGACCTAGTGCCGGAAGATTGTGCTTTGTAGTGTGATACCACTTAATCCCCACTTTGAGACTGCAAGTTGAAGAGTTGTTAAGCAAGCCTTAAAAATACTGTGTCTGGCCACTGCAGCTGTATAGCTGGAATAAAGGAGAGCTGTAGAGATGTGAAGAAAAAGTTGTTAAATGCAAATTATTGAGCAAAGTGTTTGTAGTACATGAAAGGAAAAATCGTCTACACAAGACATCTGTATAAAGGAAGATCTGCAAATGACAAAATGTCCAGATATGGTCTTTATAAAAATAAGTATAAATAAATGTAAATATGTATGTAATTGTGTATACATGTATATACATGCATTTATAGATAGAAGTATGTTTATGTATGTAAAATACACACAGACATATATGTAGACACATATACACACAGGGAAGGACTAGGTATGCTAAGCAGGATATTGTATATAATCAGATGTTGAATGCATGTTTATCCTGCAAATAAAGCAATTACCAGTTAAAACAGTGTGGGACTGATAGACTCCTCTTTCAGATGTTGAGCTTTAGGATAATGCAGGCTGTAATAAGTAGGGATTTGTGATGTGTCCCTAGAGCTTGGGTTTGGGCTGCCAGGTGAAGGGTGGAGTGGTATGTGCTGCTTGGACTCCGGCAGGGTGTTATGATCACTACTTCTGCCCCCACCCCAGTGCCCAGTTCAGCTGTCTGAAAGAACCAGAATCTTGGAGTGAGCTTAGAAATGGACTCTAGAGCAGCTGCATGGGGAGGTACTCTGCTGTGCCAAAGTTGTGGCATTGTGATTTTTTATATCTTCAGTTATTATTAGTCTCGAAGACTCAAGTAAAGACTTTTATTAATATTAATTTTTACATCTGTATATCTTGCACACCACACACACACATACATACATAGGTAACGTCCAGGGTTCTTTTTTGTGGCTCTCTCTCATGGTTGTTTCTTGGTTCTCTCTGCCTTTTCTTGGTTCTCTCTTAGTTCTTTTCAGTTCTCTCTCCAGAACTTTCTAAGAACACTTCCATATATGGGAAACCGTAACTAAGCAACAAAATAGTTGACTTTTGGTTGGTTGGACAAGCTTTTCGTAGTGGGTCACCTTGTTACCACTCCTAAAGGCTATGGCTCCTACCTTGATTACAGCTATCTCAGCCAAGTCTATTCATGTGTTAATGGCACTTAACGACCTTACTCCAACAAAAGTAGGCTGGGACAGCCTAGGACCCATCAGTTCCCAGGAAGCAGACAGTGGTCCAGGGGATACCAAATGCACCACAGGCAGTGTGAGGTAGATCCTGGAAAAAATATCCTGCAGTTTGTTGTGATCAAGACCCTAAATAGTAATTTATGAAACATGTAGATACCCCTTCCTAATTATCTTTTTTTTTTTGTTCTACTGTGTTCCTTAAATGCATATGTGAGTTGTGGTTTACTTGGAGTCTGAACTCCTGCCAGAGCAGGGCTCCAGCATAGATGAAGCTCCGATGTTTTCCATTCCTCTCATTACACACATCAGCTTCAAATAAGTTTGATTCTATGATTTTCTTGGATTCTAACATACAGTTTACTGAAATACTGAAATTATGAAAGACGAAATCAAAAAATATCTTCTACATATCTAACATAGCAAGCAATAATATTTTTTTTTCCTGCAAGGAACTCAGTTACCAGTTCTGGCTACTTAATCTGAGTATATTGAGTTAGGGACAACTCTTGCCAGCTGCACCACCAAAGAGCAATTAAAAGAACCAACATGCTCTTTGTATCTTGAGAAAAAATAAGACTTGGCTTGCAGAAGGCCAGCATACTCACAGCTTGAAATGTGTGGCAAGATCTCAACCCAGTTCCCTTCAACACTATTCTGTGAAAGCTGCTTTATGCTTTTGAAGAGAAGTCTATGATTGTACTTCCTGTCTTAATGCTATTTGGACATATATTAATTTTTTTAATATTAATTAACATGTTAATGTCAGGCAGCACTGTGCTTTGTTGGGTCTATTACAAGTTAAATGAACTCATAATCAGTACACATGAAACTGAATGGACCCATGACAGGTGGCTCTGGTTTAAAATGAGAAATCTATTGAAATCAATGAAAACATTGAAATTTAAAACAGCAGAAAAAGAATCAGTCTTGAGTAAAGAAGGATTTTGTTTGAGTTTTTATTTCTAAATGAAAAGGAAAAGCAGGAATACCATGCCCAAATGTTGAGGTCAATAAACTATTTCCTTTGTTTGTTTTTTTAGGTATAAAGCTATAGTAAGGCCAATGGAGATCCAAGCATCCCATGCACTGATGAAGATTTGTGTGAGAGCTGCTATAATCTGGATCGTATCCATGCTGCTTGCCATCCCTGAAGCAGTGTTTTCAGATCTGCATCCTTTCCATGACAAAGGGACTAATAAAACCTTCATCAGCTGTGCTCCTTACCCTCATTCGGATGGGCTGCATCCCAAAATTCACTCAATGGCATCATTTCTCATATTTTATATCATTCCCCTATCTGTAATTTCAGTGTATTACTATTTTATTGCTAAGAATTTGATCCGGAGTGCTTACAACATCCCTGTGGAAGGAAATGTGCATGTGAGAAAACAGGTAGAGATTTGACTTTCTTCAAAAATCCACGTTCTCTATAAATCTGCGAGGAAAGAGTGAATACAGTGAAATTTATAATGAGACAGACTGAATCTATTGTGCTAATTTTAATAGATTAGGTGGGGTAAAAGAATTAAAATTGTTGAAAGAAGCCATGACACAGGGCTGAACTGTTAAAGCATCTCCTCCTGTTTCTAAGTTCAGAGGCTCTGGCAGAGTGGTTACCATGGCAAGCATAGCGGGAGACCCATGCCAGAGCCTGGGAAGTCATTGACTAGGATGCGGGGAAAGAGACAGAGCTGGATTTGGTGTTTGAAGATTGAAGGAGAGGGGTGACATGGGAGAAAATCAAAACTTCACAAAGTTGCTTTGTCGGAGAGAGGACCTTGGATAAAGTCTTGCCTATTTCTAAACAGCTTATTTACCTTGATGCATTTATTTTATTTGACTTATCTCTTCCTTTCAGCTGAGGTGTGCTTCAACCTCAGCTAAAGTGACACAAGACAGTCTTCACCTGAACAATTGTCCGCACAATTGCACCCAGCTGACACCTCCGCCTTGGACTGACTCAACACAGTCATGTCACATAGCTTTCAGGAGCTATGGTGAAGCAGTAGGGCTGGAAAGGCTTGGGTTTTGCCTGTCAAATAACATGTGATCCCTGAAATCCTTACCCTTTTTCCGTTCTGAATGCACATAAATCTTTCTCCTCCTCAGGCCATTTCTCTGCTGATTCAATGGCTGTTTTGATTAGTGACAATAAAGTAAAAGCAGCCCTTTCACCCTTCAGTTTTGGGGAGAGAGCTCTAAAGAAAGCAAAAGGCCAGACTGCAGTCTAGCGCCCTCAGTCCATCATTCCTGTCCTGCAGTGCATTCAAGAGCTATAGGTCTCCATCTGCGATAACTGGTATTGATTTCTTTATTGCGTTGCTTCCTTTCTTTATAGTGCAGATGTGGCCTCAATAGCCCTGTATCAAATTAAGAATACATTTAAAAAGAATATATGGTTTAGCCAAGGAGAGCCCTTTCTCAAAGGATTTAATTTTCAGCCCACTCTCTGCAGACATTATCACCTGGTACATGTCGATCCAATCAGCTCAATGGCTGATTTTCAGTCGGTGCCATTAAAGGGGCACAAAATAAAGTCAGAATGGGCTTGTCTCTCCTGCCTGTTTCCTGATTGCAGCTGCCCTGAGGAAAGATGCTCAGCCTGTGTAAGATGTTCAGTTTCAGACTGACCCGTGCAGCTTGGAAGGGGAAGGAGGACAGGGAAGTGTCTTGGGAGTCTGGCCTGGCACTGCAGCCACACTGGGACAGGAGCAAGGGAAGCAGGGCTTGGGCTAGGGGGCAGTTTCAGTTCTTTCAGGTCCTACTTAAATACAGAAAGTGGGATGCAACAAATTCCCTAGGAGCACCTGGGAGAAGTTGCAGAGATTACCAGAGAGGAGAATATTGCTAAACCCTAAAAAGTCAGCAGTGTTACTCTTTCCAGTCCTGCAAACTCTGGCTGCGAAACTTCTCTCAGGGACCATGCATTTTTCCCGTTTTTTCTGGGCAACTCTCTGTCTGTCCTCTCCTTTTGGGCAACCTCCATCACAGCTTTCGTGTTCATTAGGAAGAGAGGTGTGTTTTTCAGTGGCTTTGTTACTGTAGCTCTCAGCATTCATGAACAAAAGACAAGGTAGGGTTTACCTCAGCTCCCCTTGGTTGAGCCTTTGGGTTGAATATAAGCCTGTAGAAGTAAGTAAAACAGAAATGTGTCTTGTCTGAATGAAAGTTGTACTGCATGCTAGCTGGCTTTGTAAAAGCACCTTTGCCTGACGAAGTTCAAATTATGCTGAGAGGTGGTCATCCATCTGTTCACCACTTGTATCTGTCTTCTCCTGGTAGCTCCAGTGCTTTCAACTGAAGGGTCCACCTTGCCACTGCCTCAGTGTTTCTCCAAGTGCAGGTTATATTCTCTGTGTTTCTCTCCCTCTTTCAGACTCTGAGTGCTGCACTTGATCTAGAAGGGCTGTGAGCTGTTGACAGCACTTTTGTGTACATATACCACATGGCCGCCTGACAGAATGTCCTGTCTCTGAGCTCTGTGAAATATCCCAGACCCCAACCCAATAATTAATTATAATAATAGTAACAATAATAAAGTAATATATTAAAATTATGTGTGGTTGTATATATTACATACAGATAACTAATGCAAATGTCCACACTTTTGTTGCCTGAGCAGAGATTTTGCAAAGTAACAAGCTACTGGAATTTTATCTCTAAACAGGAAAGGAAAGAGTACTTCTTATGTAATACATTTTCAGAATTATTTGTTTATAAGGGAAGGGGGTTGAGGAGAGACAAGGAGAGTTCTTGACTGTGTTCCCCTGTAGGCCAGATTTCCCTGCTCTGGACATGCCACCTGCCATTCACTAGCCCCAGCAGTGAATTTTGCAGCACTGGCAAAAATAATCAGCTAGTGGTCTGAGCTAGGAATAACAGCTAATCTGCTTTCTCTTTCTTCTTCCAGATTGAATCACGTAAGCGCCTGGCCAGGACTGTACTGGTCTTTGTGTGCCTCTTTGCCTTCTGCTGGCTTCCCACTCACGTCATCTATTTATACCGGTCCTACCACTACTCCGAGGTGGACACCTCAGTGCTGCATTTCATTGCCAGCATCTGTGCTCGGATCCTGGCATTCACTAACTCTTGTGTCAACCCGTTTGCTCTCTATTTGCTCAGCAAGAGCTTTCGGAAACAGTTCAACAACCAGCTGCTCTGCTGCAGAGCTCGCCTGCTCAAACGGTCCCAGAGCATGGCCAGGAGCACCACACGAATGACCTCCCTCAAGAGCACCAACCATTCCCTGGCCACCTTCAGCCTTATCAATGGCAACCACCTCTGCCATGAGGGCTATGTCTAAAGCGTGCAGTCAGGGACTGCTGCATCACATACTTAGCCCAGCTGCTTGACTTTGGTCCGTAGAGGTGGTGAGTAGCACACACAAACAGGCCCACATGGATGCAAGGAGGTCTGATGTGCTTGGAGAACTTGAAGCATCTAACATTTCATCTTGGAGTGAGGTTGAAGTATCCAACGTTTCATCCTGGATTGAGGCATCACCAAAGCATCAGATCTTTGAGCACCAACCCATGGGAGCTTCCTGGGAAGTTCTGCGTTGCTTCAAGACCTGCTGCTTTTAATGAGAGCAAAATTAGCACCTTAAGATCAAATCTCGTTTGGCTCTGCAGAATCTTCATCACTTTCTGCTCAATCCCAAACTCATGCAGGTTTACAGCAGTGACAAAGACCATATCAGGTGTACACTATTTGTCAGTACACTTACATTGATCAGTTCATGGTATAATATATTTTGACTTAGAAATAAATCCATTTAATTAAGGGAAATACTTTTACAAAGGAGTTTACTGTAGGTCATTTGCAGACTTTTCGAGTATTTATTAATGTTCTGAATACAGTATTAATAATTCATGGTATAAAAGGTACCAGGAGTTTACTGGGGCATGTCAGTGGCCCCATATGAAATGAGCAGTATCTTGCACCACATCAATGTGAAAGCAGTAATGTGAATAAATGTGAGTTGGAATATGTTTACAGTTTTCAAATGTGTGAGCTTTTGCCATGTTGTGGAGGAGACAGGAGGGTAATTTCCAAGCATTACTGTTTTGCACTTCCTGTCTTCAAGGTGTGAGATAGTGAATGTTTCATCACCTAAGGGGTACCCCAAAATTTTGGTTGGGTTTGTCTGAGGGTGGGCAATAACAGAAAATGAAGTACAGCTATCCTTCATCTAGTAGTGTTTTGTAAAACACACTAGTTTTTCAGTGAAAGTTGTCAACACTGCAAGGTCTGATCTCCAACCCACATTTTTTTCCTTCTATCTTCACAAAAGTCTGTGGAAACAGAGTGTCAAAACTGTCTAACAGATTGGAGAATCAGGTCTTCTGTAATGTTCACTCCAGAACAGTTCCTGTGCCAGGTACCATCCATTCTGAAAACAGGAGCACAATGTCCTGCAGATAACAAACTCTTAAAGCGCATGGGCTATAGAGTAGGCAATGAAGCTGCACACCTGATAAAGAAAACTGCTGCCAAATAAGGCCATAAACCAATATCTGTAGCAGAATATTGAGTTTTTAATGACCCTCATCCTCTTTGATGATGATCTTTTTCATTACCCCAGCAAAAGATACGTGAAAGCTAGTAAAACTTTGTGTTGGGTTTGCTCTGTGAATGTATAAAAATTATGTGTGCAGTGTAAAAGCACTCAGCCCTGCATCTGCAGCTTCTTTGCGATGCTAGTGGGAGCTGCTGTCTCCAAGGACTCACAAGGGCTGTTTTGCCAAAGGCAGAGCTCTGAAAACTTCAGCTGATTTTCCCTTTTGCCCTCCGGGTGAGATTGCACATGCAGGTAAGTGAGATTGCACATGCAGGATGTGGTCACACCACTGTGCTGATGTGCTGCTAAGGGCAATACTGCCCTGTTTCCCCCCAACACCTCCAGACACTACCACCTGTGTCACCCCCTCCTGGTGTTGTAAGTGTCCCTGTACCAAATCAGCCTAAAAACTACTGTGATAGGGTTATTTTACAGATGAGTCAATTCCTTTGCTTGGCTGACTGTGGTGTTAATTTCAATTTACTAGGCTATCTGAGGTCCTCATGTACTAAAATCTTCAATGCTTTCCCTAATCTTTAACATGAAGACATACACAGTACCAGAAGCCCTGTCTATGACCATTTCAGAGAGTTTGGCCAAGTTTTGAGCTATTTATGACATTTCAAAATGAGAAAAAATTATCTGGCCTAAGGTGTTTTTACTAAATATTGTCTTCAGCCTTGTAAGAATTTCATCAAAGGCAATCAGGAATTAAATACTTCATCAACAGCCACAGCAACTGTTCTACACTATGTGTCCTTTGTTCAATAACAAATGAGATTACTGTTGCTCTGCAAGAGATTTCAAAAATTTCTGAATTTTTCTTTCAGAGGGAAGGGGCTATAGTCATAAATCATGATCATAAAAATGAGAAAACCATAAATATGGGGGAAAAAGCGCTATAACTCCCTTAGGGCTAAAATGAATACAGGCCCTGCCTCCCTGAGAAAGATGCTGTTTTGAACACAGGAGAGTTACGAAGATACAGCACCATAGATTTAAATAAGTGCTATTGATTTTACCCTTCGTAACAGAGCCAGAAACTCCTCCAAGGACAGGAAAGGTGGTTATGGCTCTGATCTGGAAAGTGCTTTCCAGAAATGCAGCTGTGTGTCCACATGTGTCACAGCCTCACCGTTGCTTAATTTTCTTATTTAGTGATGCACTTGGCACTTGGTTGGACTAATGATCTTAACAGTCTTTCCAACTGTAATGATTCTGTGATTCTATGATTCCTTTTAACTTTTTTTTTGGAGCTGAAAGGCATAAACTTAGGGGGAGTTCCATGCAAAATGCAATCCTTTCATCAGAATCTAAGATACCTACAACTTCTTTTAATATTCACAAATTAGATGAAGTTTTTTCAAACAAGATGTCAATTTGCATTAAAATTGTTCATTTTATTCAAATCCTTGCCCCCCCATTTAATATCTTCAAGACAATTAGGTAGTTCTGTGAAAAAAAAATCCATTAAAAAAACTTCCTTGCAAAAAGTATTTTGAAATGTATTTCAGAAACTTGCACTCATTTTTTAATACTATTGAAACATCAAAGCTGAGGTTGAAATTGTTTCCATTTCATCTTTAGATTTAAAAAACTAAAAAAATTTAATGCAGCAGTTGTGGTTAGGGAAGGAAGATTCAAGAAAGTTTTCTGAAATATCCCAGCATGTGTTTTAAATATTTGTAGCTGCAAGTTTTTTTGGTTTCTCACTCCTTGTCTCATTACCTTCAGAAACATGATGTACTTTACACTGCTGCAGCAGTCTGATCCCTTATCTAGAGCCTTTGCTGGCACAGCTGCAGTGCTGATTCTTTCAGCCTGGAGTTGTCTGCAGTGTTTCGTTTGTTTGATAAATGTTCAAAGTTCCCAAGATAAAACCTGTGCCCAAGATATAAGCCAAGAAAACCTGTGCCCAAGATATAACCCTGGCAGGTGACTCCAGCACTGTGCACTCAGGTACTGCCAGGTCCTGGGAAATTTTGCATTCCTCGATGGGCAGAGTCCCTGGATTTGACCCTGCGGTGACTCTGCACCCTCTTCTCAGCTCTGCTCTCTCCATCAGCACTGGAAGCGTTGCAGTGGAGACTCAGATCATGTTGTTTAAGGAATGCTGTGTTTCAGTGCTCTGAAAGACAGCGTCCCTGAAATGCCTGGCTCCTGGGAGGCTGAGGAATTTTCTGACTGGATCCACACAGACACCTCTCAAACTCTACACATGTGAAATTCCCTTTGAACCAGATATTCCTCTGAGTTCAGTCTGCTCTGTCCTGTCTGGCACATGGCAGTTGTGTCATGCTCAACTGTTGCTGTGTGGGGGAAAAATGGTCTCTGAGTCAGAATACTGTATTTTACACACTGGGGAAATATTGCTATTTACTACACAATGCAGCCGTGCTTTTGTCCCAGGTCAAAAATACTACAGGTCAGAGAGATACTAAATATATGTAGCTGTCATTAGCTGCATCAATGTGAAATGCAAAACTAATATTAAAGAGGGATATGTCTAATATCTGAAGGGGAATTACAAGGAAGCCAGAGAGGGACTCTTCATCAGGAACTGTAGTGATAGGACAAGGGCTAATGGATTCAAGCTAGAGAGAAATTTGGGTTAGATATACAGAAGAAATTCTTTACTGTGAGGGTGATGAGGCAGTGGGACAGGTTTCCCAGAGAAGTTGTGAATGTCCCATCCCTGGAAGTGTTCAAGGCCACATTGGATGGGGCTTTGAGCAACCTGGTCTGGGGGAAGGTGCCCCTGCCCATGGCAGAGTGATTGGAACTAAATGATCTCTAAGGTTCCTTCCAATCCAAGCCGTTCTATGATTCTGTACTGAGTCACATCCATGCTTATACTGAGTTATGTCCATGCTTTCTCAGGAGAAATTAAATAGGATAAAACTTTGTTCTTCATTAAGAATTTAAATTTTCTGAGATTGCTCCCATTGAACATGGTGAGAGATTATGATGCTGAGTAAATCACAGCTTTCAGCTGTTCTTGCTTTAGTTTAGAATTACTCAGTGCAGTTTGGCTCCAAAATTATTTCTTCTGATACCAGGTAAAGAATTCAAGATTCCTCAGCTCTGTCTAAAAGGAGCATTTGTGTTGCAGTGTTTCCAAGTGGTGATTTTTAGGAAATGTTTAAATATGAAAAATCAAAAATATGTGA
This sequence comes from Calyptomena viridis, assembly GCA_013390005.1. Taxonomy (NCBI): domain Eukaryota; kingdom Metazoa; phylum Chordata; class Aves; order Passeriformes; family Eurylaimidae; genus Calyptomena; species Calyptomena viridis. Next base: position 500,231 of record WEIV01018668.1, on the reverse strand, counting down.
TTCTGCTGCATGGCAACAATAGCTGTAAGCAAGAAAAAAAAGGGTGGAAAGGAAGAGTTGTACTTTTAAACACAAATACTAATTTATGAAAATATTTGTTGAACTCAGTTATTTAAAAAAACCTCAAATAATATACAAAGTAATGAATTTCTTTGTTTATGCAAACAAACAAAAATTCAAAGCATCTCTTTTCACCTAACAAGAAAACAGGAAACCTGTTATTGATACGTGTAATCCTGATTCTGCCAATTAGCTTGATTTGTGTGGAATGAATGTTATAGTTAATACCCAGAAAGATTAAATTTTTATGCCTGGTTTGGCAGACATAATATACCTTCTTGCTAATTTTCTGACAAAATACATTTTTTTAGAGTAGAAAACCATCTGTGTGTATTCAGTTGGGAAAAAAACTGTCTTTCAGCCTTCTTTAAATGCAAAAAGTTCAGTGCTGCTTATCTGAGCAGTAAGCAATCCCCTGAATGTTAACTGCATGGCTCATTGTTAGTGCTAGGCACTATGATAATAGGATAGCTTATCCTCTCCATCCCAGCAAACCACAGCAGGTGATGGGCCTGTATCATTGACCATAAATCATTAGAGATTACTGATAATGCCCTGTCCAAAAGGAAGAAGGCAGCAGTTCAAGGATGCAAGGAAATATTTAGATGGCATTGTTCAAACCTGAAAGTTTTCTGCACCTTTACTGAAATATTGGTGCTACCCTTACTCCATTTTATTTTTTTTTTATTTAATTTATATGGTACATGATACTGTCTTTTAAGCCTGAAAAACATGCATGGAAGGTAGCCGATTTTGGTCTACTGTAAACTGATACTTATTTAGGAACAGAAAAGTTGTTGTTGGTCTGGAAAATGTACTTCAGCACAGGTAGCTACATACACCCCTCAGAAGTGAGTTCAGCCAGCCTGCAGCTGGGGCTCACAGTGGATGCTGAACTGGACAAGCAGCTCTTGCTGCAGCCCTCCCTGACACACGGCACATCCGCTCCTCCAGAGCCAGAAGCCCTGGGCCAGCTCTGTGCTTACACATCTCTTCTAGAAAGACCACCTTGTCCCTAACCCTTCCCTCTTTCCAAAAGAGCTGGCGCGGTTTTCCCCCTGCCATCCTGACTGCAGCTGGTACTGTGTGCTTGGAGTGCTCGGGTGCATGAGAGGTGGGCACAGCCTCCTGCTGGACTCTGGAAGACGAGTCACGACACATCTCCAAATCATGCTTCAGGAGTTCCAGGTGCTGTTAACTTGGGTACAGGTTACAGATTTCCTATAACTTATTTCTCCTTTGTAATAGCTTCCCTAGAAAGCCTGAAGTTTAACTGCACAGGCCACCTTGAAAGGCTCAGCACCTTGAAATGTGGATTCACACTGAACCCATGGGTCCTCATCCAGGTAGGGCACCTTTGCAGGTCACGACACAAAAGGAACTTTTTTTTTTCACAAAAGGAACCCTGTGGAAAGAGTCTCCCTTTAGGAGCTCCATCATTGCTTCCCAGCTCAATGAATATTCATGCATCTACCTTACACTTAATAATAATTGATCACAACAACTAAAAAATCTTTAAAGAATAGAGACTGAATGGCATTCTGCTTAATGTTAAGGTTATCAATGAACACCATATCTAATTTTATATTGAAATCACATCCAAAACTAATTTTATAAGTGCCTAATTGCTTGTTTATGGAAATAGCTACTTCAAATGATTTCTGTGATTAGCTTGACTGTTTTGCTATAAGTGAATATAAATTAAAGAGAATTGATTCCAGAATTCTTTCAAAATAAAGGATTGAACCTATCTTAATGGAAATTAATTGAACTTAATGGCAAAATGCCTGCCTTATGGTGAACATCTCTTGGTAAGTGCTGTTCTGTGTTTTCAAGGCAAATCAGTTCCTTGGGTCCACCAAATTATTTGAAGTGTATGGATCTGGGCTTTGTGTCAGCACTTCCAGTTGTGGAGTCAGACATTTTTTTGCTGTCACACCAAAATCTCCCTGCAGCTGGTTTTTAGTGGGGGGTGGATTTGACACCAGGCTCTGCACTGTGAAGCAGAGAAGGAAGATTATAACACCCACCCATTGAACAAGTCTTCTTGTCCAAAGGGCTCCAGAGGGTTGAAGAAAAAAAATTGATGTTTCTATCTGTGTTTTATGATTGCCCTAAAAGCAAGCCAAAGCAGGTATGGCCTACTGGCCCTGAAGGTCAACAACAAAGTTGAGCATATTCCGCAGGGATAGGGTGCCTTTCTCCTACCCATAGCCCTGTATAAAACGGGCACTCAGCCTTGTCAAGCTGCCACCTTGTCCTCACTAATCCATGGAGATGGACAGGCACATCCAGTGCACATCATACCTCCTGTTTTGGACACCTCCCTTTGCATGAGATGCAGTGCCCCATCTCTCACCACCCAGACCAACTCTAGATGACCAGCATAGGCTAGATGCCTAACTTTTAAATTGCTGATGTCTGTCCAGTCCAACTCCCTTATCTGGACACTTAACCTGAGTCTCTGCCAGGGGTCCCTCTGTCCTGCCCTGTCTCCATGCTGTCCAGCAGAAGGGTGCACGTGATGCCCCATTCTTCTATTCTTGCCAACTGCTGCCTGCAGCCCTGTCACCACCATCTCATGTCACTTTGGGCAGACTCTTAAGATGATTTTACAAGTAGAAAGGGTATTTTACTCCCCATAAGTCATGTTAATGAGGCACATTGGAGACCTCTTCAGATGGCAGTTCAGGTCTTTGCTCATTTGGCCCTCTGCTTAACTCCCCACTGGTATGATAAGGGGAACTGGCTGTGAATACACTCTCAATGGCCACAGGGATTCTTTGGGATGATTTTAAAGACCTTTCTCAAGCTTTGTTAGAGCATAAGTCTAATTTATGGCCTGTCTCTCCTATGCCATGTGGTTACTCATGTAGCAGACTGAATAAGGAAGAAAACTCAGAATAAAAATGTTTTATTGCCATAGGCTCATTAAGAAGTCCAGAAAATTCTCAAGCCAATCTCTTGTCTACAGTGCTTAGAGTTTTGCTATCTATGCCAGATACTGAAGATGAAGAGTAAGAGCAATGGGCCTTGGTCTGATATGTTAATATCTGCCACAAAAGGGGCAACCTGTAAGAAAAACATAATTTATTGATGACCAAAAGGAAATGTGGTGCTTTTTGGGGAAATTTGGTGCATTTTTTCCTGTAAGTGTAGAAATCCATTTCAGGGAAGAGATAATCTGTGTTGTACCATCTAAGGGATGGAGTGTAGGTTGAAAAATATTCTGATTTTACAATCATGAAACACTGCCCTCACTCAGCAGTTAGGAGTCTCCAGGCAGAACCCATCTCATTCCAAGAAACAGGGCTTTGAAAGACAGGTGAGCACTGAACTCCAGGAGGGCATTTCAAGCTCAGTTGTTTGTTCCTGGAGGAAAGATCATTGTGCACTTCTGATTATTCTGAATGTGCATTCAGAACCAGTTGCTGGCAATCTAGAACAAACCAGGAATCGATTGAGGAAGGGTGGCAATCCATTACCATGACATGCACTTCAAAAATATATTAAAGAGACCACACAGTATTTACCTTTTTATAAAAACAACAACAGCAAGATGAGAAGTGGTTACGTATCACAGATTTGCTTTACGAGATGTACACTCTAAAGACAGACGAAGACACAACCCACTTCATATCAGCTTTCAAGTGTATGGGTGCAAAAGCATGTTATGAACTACAAGGCTGTACATATTTCATAAAGTGTGTGTAAATTTAATATCTCCTATGAATATTATTTATTGCTTTGTAAAGTAATGTATGTATGCATTCAGTCATCTGTATAGAATGTAAATGTCTGGAATTGCTGTGCACAGAGGCAGTGCAATTTATTTTATTTGAAACATGCTTTGCTTTTCTTTTCCAGAGGCTGTATAATGTTATGAAAACCACCGAAAAACAATTTTCTTATTAAATGAAAATGTGCATTGATGTCCTAGCTGTCTTGAAATAGCATTTAGAAGGAAATTCAAAAGAAAAAAAAACAGTCAGAAAGTAAAAGCATGTGTTGTAATTTGGATTTTTTTTTCCATGCCTTTGGATATATTTTCTAATTTTATACACTATGCTTTTAAAAATGCTTATGAATGACCTTTACAGAAATATGGTCTCAAACTGAAGACTCTATCAAAAAGTGAATATTGAATTACACAAAACAGCTAATAAAGAATGACAGACAAAATAACATGACATTTGTTGGTTTTTAGTTAGAAAATAACCCACAAGTTTCATAAGCATTTTTATTCGCTTGCTTTTGTGTCAGTTTTCAAGTATTAGAAAGGCTTATCTTCCAACAACTAAGTAGACAACACCAGAGGCCATGTCACCAAATAAATCCCACTGAGAATCCTCACTCCAGATCCGGTTTGCTCCCATGGGCACTGCTGGACTAACAACAGATGTGCACACCCTAAGGACTTGGCAGAGATGTTTGAAAGGTGTAGTACTCCCATTTCTGCCACCGCTGACCTGCAGCAGCATTGGAGATGTAGATGCAGAATGAGGGGACTGCAGATGGAGCAGGGAGAGAGGAGGCCACAGACAAAACAATGAAAAGCTGCAGTCAGCACTACCTGTAAAAACAAAAGGCTCAGAACAATTTCATTAGAGTAATTAAATACATCCAATGATTATTGTCTATGAAACTCATTTGCATAAAGTTGATTAATTAATGGAAAAACATGGAAGCTCTCTATGGAAGCTTTCCTGTGATATCTTGGCATCAGTGGGCTTTGTGTCTGGCTTGCTGGGGAAAAAAAACCTAGAAGTGACCTTTGCTTCAACATCCATACCACTTCAAACATCTGTTACACACAGTTTTGGCCCTCCAAGAATCAATTGCAGCTTGTAGCTTGAAGAAGACAATGCTTTTGTTGAGTGTTACTGCACTTGAGGTCATGAATCCAATCCAAGCCTATAACAACTTTTCCATTCTCAGTACAGACATTGTGAGCTGGATGCAGACATTAGGAGTGCTGCAGGAGACAGAATATCAAACTAACTTCATTTCTTCTGCTTGGCATTGTTTGATTCAGATTTATATTGTAGCTCACACTGTTCCATGTTTGACTTACTATTAATAATATTATTTAAAGCTTAAACTATAGGCAACTGACAAAGAACTGTTTACTGGAGACATTCTCTTTAAATGTTTGCACTGTCCACTATTTAAAATGTCATTTGCTTTTTCTATCCTGTTGGCTACAGTTCTGTTATATATTATTACATGAAACTGGTTCTTACATTGCATTTTCTTGCAGTCTGTGTATTATGATAATAAACACCATGAAATAAGCAGAATTCTGTATTTGAGTAGGTATTTTCATACAGTGCAAGTATCAAAACTCAGCCCTTTCACTGTGTATTTAGCATTGTTGTGGTTTTATGTGGCCAGGTTTTTATCTTGGTAGACTGGGGACCTATGAGAGAGGCTTCTTTAAGAAGCTGCTAGAAGTTTTTACATTTCCAGTACAGCTACTATTAGTCAGCTCCAAGCTGGCCAAGGTCAAGCCATTAGGAGTCATGGTAACATCTCTGTGATAACATATTTAAGAAGGAGAAGAAAAAAAAGAGCAGTGCAGAACGACATGGCCACTTAGGGGAGAAGAGAGTGAGAAGTTTGATTAACACCAAGGTCAGTAGGAAGGGAGGGGGAGAAGATGCCTTAAGCACTGGAATGGGGTCCCTGCAACCTGTGGGGGACCACAGGGAGTAAAGATTCCTCTGCAGCCCATGGAAGACTAGAAGACTCCACGCTGGAGCAGATAAGTGCTGGAAAAAGAGAGGCTGTGATCCTGTGGGATGTTTGATGTCCGTGTCTGGAGCGGGGGCCCTGACAGAGTCCTGAAGACCGTGGGAAGAGGAGACCAATACTGGAGCAACATCTCTTGGGAGGACCAGGTGGCCCGTAAAACCTACACTGAAGCAGCCAAGCAGCACCTGAATGACTGCACCTATGGTAAAGTGACTTATGTGACAACAATACCTGAAAAAGCTGTTGTCAGTATGATAATAAATCCACAAAGCAGTTTTGTAACAAACTGTTTTCAGGAAGAAAACCCACATAGGCAAAGCATGGGGTTGGACTTCTTTCTCTCTCATCAGTGGCAGGAACAGCCTCTGGCCATAACCCCCCACTCCTGTCTTCCTGGGCCACTGAGGGAAGGAGAAAGATCTTAGAAAGAGGAGGGGTGTGGGAGGGAAGGTGTCTGTAACATCTATCAAATTTCTCACTCTTAAGCTCTTAAGCTCTGATTTTAGTAATAATAAATTCTTAATATTCCAGGTTAGGGACTGTTTTGCTTGTGAAATAGTTAACAAGAAGTTTCTTATAGTCTTTATCACAAATTAAAAAAAATTCTAATCTAGATCTACCCTTTTTGAGCTTAAAGGCGTTCTTCCTTGTCCTACCATTACATGCCTTTGTAAAAGTCCCTCTCTAGCAATCCTGTAGCCCTCTTCAGGTACTGGAAGGTGCTCTAAGTTTCCTCAGAGCCCTCTCTTGTCCAGTCTGGACCTCCCCAACTCTCTCACTGTCCTCGTAGAAGAGGTGCTTCAATCCCTTGGTCTTCTTTGTGGCCTCCTCTGGACCTGCTCCAACAGGTCCACATCCATTTATTTTGAGGACTCCAGAGCTGGACGCAGTACTCCAGGTGGGCTTTCACTAAACTAAAGTAAAGGATGCAAATCCCCTCCCTCTCCCTGCTGGCCATGCTGCTTTTGATGACGCTGAGGTCACAGTTGGCTTCCTGAGCTGCGAGCTCACATTGCTGGCTCACGTCAAGATGCTCATCTACCAACACCTGCAATTCTTGACCAGCTTTGTCATACAATACATAGAAAGAATCAGCTTATGCTGCCTTATACTACTTGCAGATATTAAAAATGTTCTGGAGCAGAACTTTTGTGGTTTTATTTTGTTTCTGCTGCATGGTGTACGATGTTGACATTAATTACCAGTTTGCATGTATTTCCATTTGCATGGGAGATCTCGAAAACTCTCTACTGGCAAAATATATTTCCTTGCTGTTTCCTACCACAGGCTTAGGGGTTTATTAAGCTATTCATTAAGAAAATATGTCGAATCTCTTACCTAGTAGGTTTTATTAAATATTTTGGGTTTATTAAGTTTACTAGGTTTTATTAAGTTTTCTGCCACAGGATTAGAGAAGACCATTCCAGGCAATGGAATTAATGAAGCATCTATTTCCATATTATATTCATATTTATATTAGAAGTTTATCTGCACCCTCATTCAGAACAGGTCAAATGTGGATAAGGATATTTTTACTGGGATTTACTGTGGGGTCCTTCAGGCCACTTAATCAATTCAGTTTAATTAATATGACTAAGAACTGATTGTTATGCTTTCTCTTCCCTTCACAGTATTGTGTAACCTCAGCTTTATGCTATTCCTGCAGGACGAGAGAATATTGGCCTTAGATTTAGGTAGATTATTATTATCTTTAATATAATTTTTAATTTATTTGTAATAAGTGTACTTGAATTTGTTAAAGCTCCCAGACAGCTTCCATGTAAGAGGGGAACAAATCTAATAAGAAGTCACTATATATTCACACAAACACGAACTGATCTTAGGGATCTAAAATTCAAGGCAGAGGCTTTACAAACATATTCTCTTGCACTGAAAAAGTAATTAAAGCATATGATTTGGGGGGAAAGAAACAAATGTTTGATGACAGAAAAATGTGCTCTCCCTGCTGCCTCACCAATCCCAGATAACTTTCTGCAATGACATTCTCCAAAGTCTGCACAGTATATAGACCTAGGTACCTATGGAAAGGAAATGCCTCCTATTTAGTCATTTTTATCTCATTGAATTTGGCCCATTAACAAGCCTCTCTGAGTCCCAGGCTGTAGTGGCAGATCAGTCTTAAAGCATCTCCTGAACCTTACCAGTGCACTGTTTTCAGCTCCTCATGAGCACAAAGGCAAATCCATAAAGGCATGTGTTCACCTGCACAAGTCTATGCCACTTTCCACTCACACAGCAAACCTGCTTTTACTGCAAACTGCTTTTACCTGAAGCAGCCCTCACACATGTTGTACAACTCTATAATATACCCTGATTGATTAAATGTGTTAGCTTCTCTTTGATTTCTGTAGCAGAGCTTTTCTGCTTTATGTGTAGTGTGTGCATACAAGCAGGTATCCATTAAAGGCATCAGAATTGGTGAGTCACTCATTGGTGATCAGGAGAATAGATTGGAGGACCAGCTGTGAGCACACTGATGTACAAGCACAGGGTGACATAAAGTCCATGTTAAACAGTCTCTGTCAGCTCTTGACAGCAGCATTGGCTTCTTAGCACATATTTTCTAGATTCCATGTGAAAATAAATCTTCAAAGAAAACCACAGAGAAGTATGGGGGAGCCTTCTCAAGCAACCCAAGCTGTTGAAGAAAAGCAGGCCAAGTTGCAGTGCTTAGGGAAATGAGCAGGGAGACAACTGGAAAAAAAAGGTGATGGAGATATCTAAGAGAAAGACTGAAGTTTGCAAAAATGACTGCCTATACAGGCTAGCATTACTTTCAGTGGGGAAAACATGGTCACCTCCCTCTTTTTGAGGATCAAAACATCAAGACACTTCTCAAAGCATTGCCAGCCTCTGCCATTCCCTCTACCATGGCCACTGCAGAGACCTAAAGCCTTACTTACCCTTTGCTGAATCTTGGTCATTGAAAAGAGGGAATCACACTGATTTCAGTCCTACTAAACATTTAAATCCTTTTCTTTACATTATTTGAATGTGCATAATTGTTATCCAGACTTTTTCTAAGAGCGCAAGATCAGCTTCTCATCTGAAAATAGCAGTTGGCAGCATATGGAAGATTTTAAAGTGGGTCTAATAATAATTCCCAAACAAAAGTAGGGGCACACAAAAAGACAAAATGATTCTTTGTTTTTAGACTTTGCTTCTCTCTGCAGTGAATTTTATGATTAAACAAGATGCAGTATAGACAAAATGCAAACACCAGAAAAACACTGTGCTTTCTTAGGCATCATTTCCATAAGGGCTACATAATAACAGGTATCAGGAAAACAAAAAGATAATGTTAATTTGTCATGCTTCTAAATGATGAGTTGTAGGAGATCTTGACAGCTCCTTTATATAGCTTAAAATGATTAAGCATTTGCCAGTGTTGTCAAGCAGTTTAAACTATAATCCCAATGGCAAATGCAGTTCATCTTCTCCCTGTGTGCTGCAATGATTATGAGCTGGACACATGCATGACAGAACACAGCACACTCCTAACTTGCATTGGGAATGGATGGTCCATCGGCTTCAAGGAGATTGTGAGAACGTGTTAGACTTTTCTTACTGAAAGATACAGGGAGTTTGGTGGGGTTTGGGTTGAATATAGTCTTCCACACCTTCCAAAGTGGAGAAACATGGATCTGTCTTGAATACTGAAGAGACGTGTGTGTTCTACTGGGTATATCTGAATGGCCCTTGCCTACTGATGGTTGCTTTTGTGTTTGTCTGGCAGTGTTTGAAAGGCATAGATGCAGAGCCCTACATCAGCAGATCTGTTTGCTTTTGGCACTTTCAGATCCTTTTATTTTCTAAGCTGTCTGTGCAGAGTTTTGTCAGGGTACTTTCCCACAAAAGTTGAAAGGCTGAAGGGAAGGTTAGCCCGGGTGGTGTGGGTTTGGAGATATTTTAAAAAAGAGTTCTCAAAATGCAATTTTTAATGGTCATTTTAGCCATGCGCAGGACGAATCATTCCTGTGATGTTTGTTAATGATAAATTCTCACTTCAAAGGGAATATTCTTACCCAGAGGTATTGGTGTCAGACCATTCTGAGGCATCCCAAGGCAGCTCCCATTTGTACCACTGAAGTCCTTTCTAATCCTTGGTAATGATGCCACCAGGGCTGAAGACTTGGATGACAGGTTCACACTTGTTTTCCACAGTGCTTTAGTGAATACATGTCCCTGATAGTGGTTGAAGGGCAGGGGAACAGCATTCATGCTTGATGGAGTACAGGTCTATCAGCTGCCCAACTCTGTATCCCTAACCTTTTCTGGTGTCTCATTCCAGTACTGTACTATGAACGAAGTTGGGATTTTTAGAATACTTCCATGTAACTGCGGCAATTGTTTTGTCTCACAATGCATCTAGTCTGCTTACAGTGGATGGTGGCATCACCTGCCTTCAGGCAACCTCGGGTAAACAGATCCTAGCTGGTACTGGCATGTTCCGTCAGTACCTACTGGAATTTTTAGGAGCCTTTCCATGGGAAACTGCAAATGCAGCAGCTGTCAGGTATGGACATCACGACACTAGCCCTGGTACGAGCTCTTTGCCCAGGTGACCCGGCTGTAAACAAAAGGTACCCTGGTCTTCTCACCCTGGGGGCAACAACCTTATTCTTAACCATGGAGATAGAGTGTGCGTCACAGCACTGCAAACTTACACTCCAGGTTACCTTCCAGTAACTTGCTTGCATGCGGTTTTCATAAGCAAAACAGTAAACTCTCTTGAACTGAGAGATTCAAGGGCATTTTTCAGTGGGGACAGGCTTGTATTTGAGATTTATAGCACCCTGCATAAGACCATGACTTAATGCTTATGCCATGGAAATTTCAATTCCTGTGATAATCCAATCTTCTTCAAACCTAGTTAAGAGATGCCTTATTATACCTCTTGAAGTAGATCACAAAGCCTGAAATTCCCTTTAGATTAATTAATGTTTTGAAGGCATGCTTCTAAGACACTTTGTGAAAGCTGAAGATGAGAAATAAATTTCATCATGACACCCACTCTGGTACCGCCTTTCAAAATGCCCAAATGTTTCAGGGTAGCTCATCACTCTTGTGTGTGAGCAAAATGTTTATTAGATGCTCTGCATCTGTCCTTCCTATCTTTGCAGAATCTGCTCTTGAATGTCTCTAGACACAAATTCTATTACTATTTTTAAATTGTCTTTCAGAACTTGTTAATCTTCTGAGTTCTTCAGTAGTTACGCAAGTCTCTCTGCATTCCTGAAAGATTATTTTAGTGTCATAGATACCAGAAGTTCTTTTTAAATATAATTTTTGGTCCCATGTTAGAACAGTACCTTCCAGGGAAGATGGGAACCTTCCTAGAATGGAAAGGAAAAACTCCTTCTCCACTTTACTATACCTTTTGAAATCAAAAGGCTTTCAGTCAAAAAATATAGAAAAAGGAAGCAACAATTATTTACTTATATATATATAAAAGGAACAAACAGTAATACAATGGTAACAAGAAAAATCACCCCAACAAACTCCACCCCCCTTTGCCCTGTCCATGTATTTCCCCTCAGTGTGGTCACAGCTGTGGGGGGAAAACAGGCAGGTCCTGCAGGCTCACCACACATGGAATGGGGGTTCCACCAATTTGCTGCTGAGATGGGCAAGTCACTTGTCTGATTAAGAAACTGCAGGAGATGGCAAAAAAAAATGGACCATCTTGCTCTGAGTGGGGACTGGTGAGGGCAGGGCTCTCCTCTCTCTCTCTGGGGTCTCCTGCAGGGTCCACATGGACATGGGAGCTGGACCAGTGAGGCAAATGCAGCAGCAAGAGGTGATCTGGTCCCAGGGTAGCAGATGGGAGAAAAAAGCACCAGCAAGGCAGCACCAGGCCCTCTTCCTAGGACTACAGTCAAAAAAACAGTGAGCCCCAGCTGGTCCCTTACCAACTCCACCTACTGTCCTGAGAAAGTGGAGGAAAGGCAGGCATACTCCACCTCCTCCCCTGCACAGCATTCAGGGCAGGAATGGCCTGCTACAAAGGGCTATTAGTTCTCCAGCCAAAAAAACAATAGAGCCCTACACCCTCCAACTCTGCTGAAGAATTCTGTCCTTGGCTTAGTCAGGTTACCTTTTCCCTTCCTCAGTTTGATAGCATCATGGTGGGAATGGACCAGAGAGCTTTGGTGGGCTTTGGTGGTCTTGATCCCCCCCTACTATGTTGACCTTTGGTTGACAGTCCATGTCTGCTTCTCAGCTTCATTCCTGCACTTGTGCTTATATCCAGGAATCCAAGCAAGGATGTTTTTTCCAGGAAGGTGCTGCCCTGCCTCTGTATGTTTCCTTCTCCAGTTACATCATGTTCTTTCTCACAGTGTGTTCTTGCCAACAATCCTTGATTGGGTCAACGGGCTGTTGGTGTTTTAGACATACACATTACCCCCTTATTTTCTAGGCTTCTAGAAGAAGCTGGGGATGCACAAGTTGCTGGGAGGGGACGCAGTCAGAACAGCTGGCCCCAGCTGACCATAGGCTTGTCCCATACTATATGAGGTCCTGCTCATCATATAGAGCTGGGGGAAGCGGGAGGAAGAGGGAGGAACATTCAGAGTGATGGCATTTGTCTTTTGAAGTCAGTGTTATGCATGATGGAGCTAGTCTTTCCTGGAGGTGGCTGAACACCTTCCTGACAACAAGAATTGGTGAATGCATTCTTTGTGTTGTGTTGTTTGTGTGTGCAGCTTTTGCTTTGTCTGTTAAACTACCTTATCTCAACACATGAGTTTTCTGACTTTTACCCTTCTGATTCTCTCCTCCCTCCATCGGGGCAGTGAGTGAGTGGCTGTGTGGGGCTGAGTTGCCACCTGAGGGTAAACCAGGACACAAGTCTGGCTGTCATTCAGAGTGACCTGCAACAGATGGAAAGGTAGACCCAACTTCTCACTCTTGTGATATGCTGCCAAGACCACAAATACATGACTTTTTTCCACCTAGTGGATGTCTGTGCTTATGAAATGAGAGGGGATGAAGCAGAGCTTAACACATCATTTCTTTTAGCTGTGCTAGCTGAACTAGAACAGACAATTTAGAAGGTTCTCTAGCACTCTCTTGCCTTCAGAGGTGCAATGCCCACCCCCACCCTCTGCCATCCTCCCCCAAAAGCTAGAAGAAGAAATAAAATTATTATTTGCTTTTTGTATTTTGTACTACATCCTTTTGGATATATTATCAAACATCCAACACTACCCATCTCCCTCTCTAGGAAAAGTTTTCCAGCTAAAAGCCATCCAGTTTGCAAGGTATGACACCAACTCCTGTAGCTATGCACACCTCATTCATGCTCCACTCCAGCCCTCTCTTGGGTCAGCTGCTCTTATGGCCCCCTTCAAAGAGAATTGTTTGTGACAGTTGTACCTGAAGGCTTCTGCGCCTAATAAAAAAACAACCCTGGGTCTTGGTGGCCTGTAGTTCATGCCCTGATTTCTTGAAAGGTATAGTAATAAGTTTTGCTACTTCACACGGTGAGCAGTGACTGATGTCTCAGAGCTAAGTCAGCCTTTTGCAAAAATTTCATTATTCTGGTTCACCAGGTCAAAAGGCTTAGGAAACAAGACACTTAGAGAGCTGAGACAAAAGGAGTGGTGAATGAGCAGGAAATGAAAAGGGCTTCTTGCCTGCAGCAGTTCCCACTGCACTGACTCAGGAGGAGCTGTCTGAGAAGGGACTCGAATTGTTCTGACATCTCCATTACCAGGGAGAGGCATAAATTCTTCAGTGCAGCAACTCACCCAGGAAACACTGCCAGAGCCTGCAGGGTCAGGTTGTCAAAGGGAGCAGAGTATGTCACACTGCCATGGTCAGCATGTACCTACTGTTCCTCTTCCTTGGTGTCCTGGGAATTTGTTCCTTCTCCCTTCTGCAGTTGTACTTACAAGGAAATACTGTGGTCTGCATATATTAAGCATTTGGTGATCCATATGCAAGTTGTAGCACAGCTGTACATCCATTACTGTGAATATAAATGATATTCAGTTGTCTTGTGTAAAGATACATAACTCTTCCATGTAATATTTTGGTTGTCTGATTACTGCAGCTGTTTATAAATGTTCTCTGAGCCAGTTGAATTATGAAAGATGTAAAGTTATTATATTCTAGAGACTGGTGTTGGAGGTGGGTACAAACTGAAAGAGGGGGAATTTAGGTTAGATAATGAGAATAAATTTTTTACTGTAAGGATGGTTCGACACTGGAACAGGTTGCCCAGGGAGGTTGTGGATGCCCCAACAGGGGCAGTGTTTAAAGCCAGGTTGGATAAGGCCTTGAGCAACCTGGTCTAGTGGGAGGTGCCCTGGCCTGTGGTAGGGGGGGCACCTTTAAGATGATCTTTAAGTTCCATTTTAATCCTTTAACATGCTATGATTCTATGATTCTATGTTGCATGCTGTTGACTGCAGGGGAGAGAAGGAAAGAGAGCAAACCGGACAAAACAGGACCTTGTAGTCTTATGTAAGGAGTTGTAAATTGTGGAGAGCTAGAGATGAATGCTGCTGAGTACTCAAGAGACTGCAATCGGGAGGTACCAGGGGGTAAAGTCCTGCTAAAGCAATTTGCTAGCTGCAATTAGTGGGTTGGCTCAATACATTTAGGAGTGGTAATTGAAGCTTCCTCACTTCCATTTTCCTATGTATCACTTACCCCATTCTCTCTATATAGGCAAAAACAACAAATACATTATTTTAGCCACTTTCATATTTTCCTGCTACAAGATTGGACGCACAAATTTCAGTTAGTGTGGTATTGATGAGGCAGTTTCACATATCTGCAGTGGGGCAAAACTTATCATGTTACAAGCTACGTTAGCCATCACAATTAAAAGTTTTCAACTGCTCTTCTCTGTTGCAGTGACTGGCTCAATTGAGAAGTCTAGAGAACAGGATAAACATCAGAAAGATGCATGAATGGGTCTGAGTAGCTTCTCCTCTCTCATAGGCAGGAGCCAGTGCTACCTCAAGTGGCTAATATTGAGATTTTGCCAGACCCTTTTCTGAATTGCTCTTTTCTGTATCCGGCCATAAATCCCTTCTTGTGATTTACTCCTTGCATAGCTTCTCTCAGTGAAGGGTTTCTGTTTGATCCACAGTTCATCCCACTCCACTTTGCAACACCATCTCAGTCATCTCCTGGAAACGAGGAAGATGACTGTGTGCTGAGGAAGAGGGCTTATCCCACTACACAAAATATTAGGAGTGCAAATCACCTCCCCAAACCCCTTTTGGACCTTCATGCTGACTCTGGTTTTTCAGGAAAGAGGAATCTATCCACTATGAATGCCTTCAGTAGATATCTTATCCCAAAGAAACACCACACATTAACTTAGCTGCTTCCTCTTTTTATCCAAAACACTACTCAGCTGAATACCTTCCTTCATGACATGAGCCTGAGTATATCTGCTATGTGGAAAAGGATGCATACTCCATCTCGCCTGAGTGTTGCAAGTGCAGAATATGAAGATTTTGGTGCATAAACAATGATAATAGATAAAACAAATTCTCAAAGTTTCAGAGGGACTTAGGCAAAGTACAGGCTTGACATACTGCGGTGTCCATGGCAGAGTTCCATCAGCAGCAAGTGGACTTTGGAGATGATGCAGTGATCCCCAGTGTCTTCAGTGGCCTCCATTTCCTTTGTATCTCCAGGAGGGAGCAGCCCTCTGTGCCCTGGTTGCCCCTCTGTGTGCTCAGGCACCAGTAGTAGGTGGAAAGCCATGATGGTGTCAGAAGACAGAATTGTGCTGCTTCTTGTACCCCTATTCCTGGCTGCAATGTGAGCTTTCCTCCTGCACCATTTACTAGAGTGGAGGAAGTGATACAGGCAAGCATCTCTACAAATGTACAGTAATTCCTGATCAGTAAATACCACAGACCAAGAAGAGAGAGAAGGAACAAACCCCTGAATATCATCCTCCTCCAGCTGCACCAAGGAGAGTGAGAAATTAATGCTTTTGTGGCTGGGTACTCCCACTGAAAGCCTCCTCTTCTCTGTGCAGGGAGGATCTCAGAAGCCTAATGATGCATATCACTTCTTAATGCTACAACTGGACCTGTATCCTGCTGTGGCATCATGCCTGGAAAAAGTGTAATTGCTGAAGCCTGGCCTCAAATGCTGATGAGAAGGAAGGAACTGCATATGTGTATGTCTCAAAGCAAACTGGAAATGTGATTGACAGTAGACCAGGACCCTGGATTAAATAAAAAGCAAATGCATACAGTGCAAGAGGCTTGGGAAAGGAGTAAAGCTGCTGACTACAAATCAACTATGTAAGAGGCCATCAATAAGTCCTCTCTGAAAAATTCTTGATTATGCAGCCCTTTATTTGGGAGAAAGGACAGTGGAGGAGATGGAGGAAATTCTCATCTCTGCTGTGGAGCTAGCAGAGCAAACAAAAGACACGATGTGAAAGCACAATTGATTTTGCAGCATTTGTTTGAAAATACTGTGGGAAGGCATGCCTTGAAGACTTCTCATGCCGTGATATTACAGATGTAGAGTATAGGATGAAAATGAAAAGTGTATCTCGGTATCAGATAATGAGAAACCTAAGTACAATACAGCATGAAGAACCAGTAGCACCCATTGGGTGGTAAGTGACACCTTACCCTGGTACAGAGGAGAGCAGACTATTATATAAAAGTAGAACCAATGCAATAATCGAAAAAGCAGAAGGCAGAACCTTTAGAAATATTCAGTGGCATCCTCTGTAGATTCTTCCATCTGAGTCCCCATAGAACTACTAAATGCAAAGAAACAAATCCTGGGAAAAAGCAAAGACACATCTACTGCTCACCTATTAAGAAATTTCTAATTTCTTTTTTTTTTTTGTCATTGAATGTCTTTAATCATTAATTTAACTGACAGGCTTTGCGCTTTGTAGCTCTTTGAAGGGATTCGTGCTGGAACTCATGTTTTCCCACATGTTCATATGTCATCTAGAAAAATGAAGTAATGAAATTTTCTGATGATACTCAATTATTTAAGGCAATAAAATGGAATTCAACTGTGAAGAGTTGCAGATGGCTCACAATACCAAGTGATTGTAAGAAAAATGGCAGATGATGTGCTGATAAATATGAAGTATTGCACATGGAAATAAACATTCCTAATCATGCATAACAGTGATGGGCTCTAAACTAGCTATCAGCAAGCAGGGAAAAAAAATCTTTCAGTTAACATTTACAATTTCAATAAAATCTCAATATCATGCTCAAGAGCCGTCAAAAAAAATAAATAAAACATTAAGAATTCTTAAGAAAGGAATAGAGAACAAACAGAATAATAATCCTCTGCCACTGCATGATCATATTGTGAATGTTATGTCCTGTTCTGATTCTTTCCTCCTCCAAGAAAATAGAATATGTAGAGAGAATGGCAAAAGCAGTCAAAGCTATGGAATAGAATCATAGAATATTCTGAGTTTGAAAGGATCCATCGAGATCATTGAATCCAACTGTCATCCCCACACAGGACACCCCAAGAATCACACCATGTGACTGAGAGTGTTGTCCAAACACTTCTTGAAGTCTGTCAGGCTTGGTGCTGTGACCATTGCCATGGGGAGCCTATTCCATGCTCAATAACCTTTGGATGAAAAACCTTTTCCTGCTATCCAACCTAAACCTCCCTTGACTCAGCTTCATGCTGTTTCCTCGGGTCCTGTCTCTGGTCACCAGAGAGAAGAGACCTGTGACTTTATTAATAATACATATACTTGCTAGTGATGATTTTGCATGGCATTTGTGGTGATCTATAATAAAACTGAGAAATTTAGAAGATAAAGATTCTGTGTCCCGGTGTATAAAAAAATGCTGCAAACCCACAGTGGTGGTCTCAATATACCCACAGACCCTTTAGGTCATGACAACCAGTCACTGGCCCAGTTTGACCTGGGAGAACTAGCACTCTCCTGGAGAGCTGCAGGACATACCTGATGAGTTAGCTCAGGCCAGGGATCTGTCTGCCTACAGCCAATTTTAGAGGGTAAAATAGTTCCATAGTACAGATGCACTCTCATTGCTCTTCTTCTGACACTACCCAATTGACTTCCATCTTCATTGAACCACGGTGCCCAAAACTGGACAAGATATTCCTGCTTGGTTCTTACTGATACATTAGGTGTTTTGCCAACTCCACATGTGTTTATATATCATGGTACACTGTTTGCCTTTTTCATAACAGTACAATGTTGTTGTGTTCTGCTTGTGATCTATTACAATCCCACGGATCCTTCTCCAAAAACAGCAACTCAGCTATTTGTTAAACATACTGCTCCCATAGAATTGAGCACTCATCCCTTAGAGCATTTCCAAGCTTGTCCTTGGTTTTCATGTCTTTTCTCTATTTTGCCAAGATAGCTTTGAACCCCAAACCTGTGTTCCAACCCAGCTCTTTGTTGTCTGCAAGTGTGCAATTGGAGTCACCAATGCAATCAGAACAGAAAGACCTCTAGAAGAGCCTTTGCCGTCTCTTTATATTTTGCCATTGAACTACTTCTCAGTAAATACACAGAACATGTTTTGTATACACCATCTAGTGATTTCATCCAGACTGTATTTCTTTTGCTGGTTTATAAGAATGTCACGTGCAATCAAACCAAAAGAGTGATTCCTGAAGTGAAGTTCTATAGATTAGTTCCACATCTGCTTTTCTGCTACAGAGGCAAATTAGATTGTTTTTGTATAATTTGCTCCTTACAAATCTCCACTGCCTTCTTAATTTTCTTTATCTTTCAAGTACTTTCTAAATAGTTCAAATTTGATTTAAATAGTTTCTTAAGCTCATTGACATGTAATTCTCCACATCCTCCTTTTCCATGATTACTGGGAGAATCACTACCATTGACCTGAAGAAATGAGATAGCTCCTTCTAAGAATGGGAGGGAAGTAAATTATTTCTGTTGAAATCATATACTAGACCACTGATCAGGTCTCATGTAAATGGTAAGAATGCTCACTATTCTTAGCGGCCTCTTTCTCCAGTCTCCAGATCTATAGCCTGACATGACAATTCTGAAACACATGCTCAGAAAAGTCATTGAATACAATGCCTTTTTTACACTCTGCATTTTAGACAAGCTCCTGCCATGTTCTGCTCTGTCATGGGAAGTGGACTTAGTATGGCAGTAGTGGAAGTCAGTAGTGTGGATGGGCATGCTGAGAGAAATCATCACAGAACCTGGGTATGGTGGACAACAGGGAAGAAGGGAAAGCAGAAGGGTGCAGAAGAGCAACTCTGCAAGGACTGATACAAATTGTTCCCACTTTTCCTGCTGAAATATGCCCATGGTCTTGACTAGGTAGGGTTAGGCTGTGATGAGACACAACTCTGTTGTAAATAGTCAGCTTGTTCTCCTGCTTCTTTCACAACTCACTGTCTGTGGAAGCAGAGAAAACCTTGAGTGAGGAAGTAACACGGCACATGATGACCTGGGCACATCAATAACTCACCAGCAAAGTACTTTGTACTAAATAAAACACTTTCCTGTTCCCGTGCCACATTTCTTGCCTGTGGCTTCAGCACATACACAAGGTTGTCACACACTGTGGTGGCCTGTTGACTCCTGCTGACTGAGAGGAAATGAAAAAGTAGCTGTGGCACAGGCTGGAATGTCAGGCTGACTTTCTGACAGCCCTTATTAGCTTCTAAGATGAGTAATGGCTAGGACCACCTGGCAGCCTCCAGGGTCAGAATTCCCCTGTCAAAACCAGGGTCCTAGGAGAGAGATGGTGCAGGAACCACACTGCCCTATCTGATTATGTCTGTGCTTGCAGCTATGAGACTAAGGTCAGCTCTAACCATGGTCACAGCTGTCAACCAGTAAAAATGCATGTGGGCTTCCCCCAGATTGTAACATCACTTCACCTCAGGTGCTCATCCAGTTTTCCAAGGCTGTCCCAGGGGCCTTGACCCTCAGTACTCTCTCACAGCAACTGATATTCCAGCAGGGTCGTTCATTCAGGCTCTGCAAGATGTCTGGGAACCAGTCCATGCAGATCCTCAGAGAACTGAGCCTCAAAGTAATGCTGTGACATGCAGCATTACTGACCAGGCACCTTCAAGTAAATCTTTGGGGGAAAAAAGTCTTATTTTCCAATAGGACATCTAAATAAAATTTAATAAAATGTTTAAACTCTTGGCTTATCAAAGGCACATTTTACTTAAAATTTAGAACAATCAGGAGGTCCAGGAATGCCCAGAGTTCTTGCTTTCAAAAAAAAAAAAAGGCAGATAAGCAGAGTTATTGAAAGGATTTGAGCTCTGAAAAATAAATATTTGAGTGAAAGCAGAGTCCCTTCCAAGAAACAGTTCTATAATAATACATCTAAATAAACAAATAGAAATAAACATTATTCATTACTAATTAAATTTTGGGATTTTCTCAGCAACTTTCAAACAATTTATCAGTTCAGTGTTCTGTACTTCAACTTAAGAAAGGAGAAAAAGTTATTTTTCCATCTATCTTTGCCTACTTTGGGAGGAAATAACTTTTTTATTATTAATATTCTATTTTTCAAAAATTTCTCAGTTCTTATTAATGTATTGGGATCACCTTGGGCAATGCTGTGCAGAACAAAGTGCCTAATGATGGATGGGAGAGGATAATGTCCTATTTTCTCATCTGTGAACCACTTTTTCATAGTCCTGTTTGATGTAAATTGCAGTTAAAATACCAGAAAAACTACTGTTAGGGTTTGACTAAAAAAAAAAAACACCTAAATTATAGGAATATAGTTAGTGTTGTTTAGCACAATATCCTGGATAACAAAAATCTTGTCAAACGAATATAATTCCATTCTTGAATGAGATGACATACTTAATGATTAAAGATAGCTGCATTGGTATAATAGTCTTACACTGTGTAAGGGCTATTGATTTAGGAACTCATAATACTCTGTTTAAAAATGTAGAATTATAGGAAAGAAAAAAGCACAGGCTGGCAGGAAAAATAATTAGCTCATTGTCAGACTTCAAGCTTCTGTCAGCAGGAAGGTCACTGCATGGGGATATATATCTTCCAGTCACTTCTGGTAAACCACAGGCATGACAGGTTAGCAGAGAGGTCAACACTGAGGACTGGAGCAAGAGAGCACTTTGAGAAAAGTGCATGTGTGCAACTGAATGCCGATTATACATCAAGGCAGGAGGGAAGAGAGGCATTCCTGTTGAAGATGGGCCTGTGCCTAGGAAACCGGAGTGTTGGTGCTGGTCTTTCAGAGAAGCAATCTCTATGGAAAATGCTTTGGCAAAAATGGTGAACAAAAAAGGTCATCCTAAAGAATGGACTGGGAGAGATCAATATCCAGTGGTTTCTTAGTAGCACAGTTCTGGGAAGCAAGAGCAAACAACTGGAGAAAAGAGAGCTGGACCCAGACTTTTCATCTGGGAATTCAAAGTACACCACTAGAAAGTGACTACTGAAATACCTGGAAGAACATGTCTTGGCTTCAGAGTGACACTGATACAAGAAAAGTGCACTTGGGCTGTTTCTGAGACAAGGCTGTGCAGGTACCCAAGTACCAAACTCTGCCTGTACAGCCTGTAAAACAGCCAAAGACTACTCAGGCTGAGATCTCTTACACTGGGACTTTATATTATTTATTAGTCCTGCAGATGTAATGGGTTCATGCTACATGAAGGTAATGCAAGGCTCTGAATAGCAGTAATAACCATTTCTGCAATTGTCCCTGTTTCAAGTGTAACACAGGTTTATTATTTTAAAATTGAAAATGATACTATGCTTTTTAAATATGTGTCTGACTATTAATTAACTCAATGTGCTCATCTTCCTAAGAGTTATCACAAACAATTTGTGAATGTAGATGACAGAGAAGGTGCTTTAGAGAATGACAAAGGTGTTTCCAAACCAGGCAGCATTAACTGTCCAACTCTGCAAGTGCTGAAACAATTCCAGTGATTGCTGACTTGCATTAGAAATCAGAAATTGCCTCCATTTCGGCAGAGCTTTCTTTCTTTGTGTAAAAAGTTACAAACAGAAGCTGAAAGAGGCATCCTGTTTTCTACTGGGTATGAACACTGACAAAAATGTGGAAATAGAGGTGCTTTGGTTTGTTGTTTTTACTTCTAGTGATTCTCCAGTAATATACAGAGAAAAGTTTAACTGCATGTGAGAATTTCAGCTCAGAGGTTACAAGTCTAAGAAAATGCTTAGGAGGAGTTCTGAAGATTCGGTGTTCACTAGTCTTTTGAATTACATTTGCTATGGCTCTTCTTTTTACATTATTTTTTATTAAGAAATTACAAATTGAAGTGTTTGCTGGAGACTTAGAAAAACAAATCTCTGTACTAGAAGTTACACAACATCCTAGTTTGTCTTCTTGTTTTTCTAAGGCCTTCCCAAAATGAAGCTTTTAAACACAGAGTTAGCCACATCAGTAATTTCACCAAAAGTCATAAATATTTACTATTCAGTCGCTTATTGTTTCTAGGAGCCTCATTTTAACTATCCATACTTTTTAAAAAATGTTACTTTGAGTAATACCATCATTTATGCTGCCTTTAATTTAGTTCAAATGGAGTAATTTTTCATAGAATCAAAATCCTTTAGGTTGCAAGAGACCTTCAAGATCGTCAGTTCCAACTGCTAACCCAGCACTGCCAAGTCTACCACTAAACCATGTCTCTAAGTGTCACATGCATATGTTTTTTAAACATTCCCAGGGATGGTGATTACACCATTTTTCTGGGCATCCTGTTCCAATACCCAACCACCCTTGCAGTGAAGACATTCTTCGTAATATCCAACTTGAACCTTCCCTGGCACAACTCATAGCTGCTTCGTCTTGTCCTGTTGCTTTGTTACTTGGGAGAAGAGACCAACTCCCACCTCGCTACAACCTCCTTTCAGGAAGTTGTAGAAGGTGATAAGGTCTCCTCTAAGCCTCCTTGTCTCCAGGATAAACAACCCCAGCTACTTCAGTCATTCCCCATAATACTTTCACCATCCATTTCTAATATTTCTTTGCTGCAGCATGCTTAGCTTTTGTATGTAAGATATTTTCAGGAGGAGGAAGTCTTTTTGCATGTAAATATAGAGTTTGGGAGGAGAGATGGATGGTAAAAAATTCTTCTTTAGCATACCTAACAGATGAAATTCTGAGAAGCTAGTGTGTTCATTAATTTCCCAAATGAATTAACTTTTCTAAATGGCAACTTCTGAAAAATTTGGTGTATTTTTTATGGTATTTGGATAACAAAAGAATTCTCTGCATGAATACACCTCCAAATCTGATCTGTGAGAGTGGTCTCACCTGTGTGACTATATGTCAATATAAACAACAAGGATGTCTGAATTTCCTGTGCAAAATAATTTGAAGGAAGTGATGACAGCTACAAGGTCTGGGAGAACCCATTCCAAAGTGACAGTGAAAATGGCAGACAGGTGCCATGAATGTCGTGCAGGAAAAACAAAACTCTGTTGGCAATTCATCCAGTAGTTCTCTAGAGGTGCATTAGAAGTCAGACTGCGTTCCAGCATTATCCCCAGCAGACCTTAACAAATCATAAAAAAGAAAGAAAAAGAAAGGGAAAAGAGCACAAAAAGGCATATGTACAACACCTGAGACTGCTTGAGAAAGATTGACAGTGATAATGTATTTATGACATGAGCTTCCCTCAGGTTTGCATCCGATATCCAGCAAAAATGCAACTTCGAATCCACATGCACTGAATCCCAAAGAACAACTAGTCATCCAACTTTAGGTACACTGCATTCTAGAAACACAAGAACAGGGCATTAAGAATAATGATGATACAGACAGGCAGAGTATGGCAATATTATTCTTCCCCACTGGCCCTGCAAATTTATTCTGNTAACCCAGCACTGCCAAGTCTACCACTAAACCATGTCTCTAAGTGTCACATGCATATGTTTTTTAAACACTCCCAGGGATGGTGATTACACCATTTTTCTGGGCATCCTGTTCCAATACCCAACCACCCTTGCAGTGAAGACATTCTTCGTAATATCCAACTTGAACCTTCCCTGGCACAACTCATAGCTGCTTCGTCTTGTCCTGTTGCTTTGTTACTTGGGAGAAGAGACCAACTCCCACCTCGCTACAACCTCCTTTCAGGAAGTTGTAGAAGGTGATAAGGTCTCCTCTAAGCCTCCTTGTCTCCAGGATAAACAACCCCAGCTACTTCAGTCATTCCCCATAATACTTTCACCATCCATTTCTAATATTTCTTTGCTGCAGCATGCTTAGCTTTTGTATGTAAGATATTTTCAGGAGGAGGAAGTCTTTTTGCATGTAAATATAGAGTTTGGGAGGAGAGATGGATGGTAAAAAATTCTTCTTTAGCATACCTAACAGATGAAATTCTGAGAAGCTAGTGTGTTCATTAATTTCCCAAATGAATTAACTTTTCTAAATGGCAACTTCTGAAAAATTTGGTGTATTTTTTATGGTATTTGGATAACAAAAGAATTCTCTGCATGAATACACCTCCAAATCTGATCTGTGAGAGTGGTCTCACCTGTGTGACTATATGTCAATATAAACAACAAGGATGTCTGAATTTCCTGTGCAAAATAATTTGAAGGAAGTGATGACAGCTACGAGGTCTGGGAGAACCCATTCCAAAGTGACAGTGAAAATGGCAGACAGGTGCCATGAATGTCGTGCAGGAAAAACAAAACTCTGTTGGCAATTCATCCAGTAGTTCTCTAGAGGTGCATTAGAAGTCAGACTGCGTTCCAGCATTATCCCCAGCAGACCTTAACAAATCATAAAAAAGAAAGAAAAAGAAAGGGAAAAGAGCACAAAAAGGCATATGTACAACACCTGAGACTGCTTGAGAAAGATTGACAGTGATAATGTATTTATGACATGAGCTTCCCTCAGGTTTGCATCCGATATCCAGCAAAAATGCAACTTCGAATCCACATGCACTGAATCCCAAAGAACAACTAGTCATCCAACTTTAGGTACACTGCATTCTAGAAACACAAGAACAGGGCATTAAGAATAATGATGATACAGACAGGCAGAGTATGGCAATATTATTCTTCCCCACTGGCCCTGCAAATTTATTCTGTGGGTGTTCTTTTGTTGAATTGGTTCCCTCAAAATCCCAGGAGAGCCCTCATAACAAAATAACAGTAATCTATTTTTTCCCTGGCGTCATTCTCATACAGTCATTTAACATCTTTGAGAGGAAAAAAGAGTTTCAAAATATCAGTGAGAGCTTGGAAGAGGTTACAGTATGTGATACAAAATTTCATAACAACTCGTTGGACTTTTAATTGAAAATGTTTACTTTTCCCTTCCTTTCTAAGTGCAGTAAAAACAGATGAGTGGATGAGAGTCTCAAAGAAAATTGTGCTCAGCTGTATTCACTACAACAGTCCAAGGGGTGGTTAAATGGGCCAAATGGGAAAGTAACTTCTATATTTGTTTTCCAGTGAGTCACTCCAAATCTTACTGTCTGCTATTATGGTATACAAGATATATACAAGATATTGCCACAAGAGTCCCTAAGTGATAGATGTTTGATAAATATTTTGCAGTCTTCACCCCAATATAGCAATCTTCAAAGAACTCAGCTCTCAGAAAAGAACCATAGAAACAGTTCAACTTCTCCACAATAAATCCTGATCTAAGAATATGCTCTGATAAATCAGATGTACCAGCAAGATTTAGTCAATTTCTGTACATGCCTCTGTTCTCCCTTTTGAAAGCATGTGTTAACAGTTTAAATGAGTTTCTATCTTTCAATCTTTCCAAAAAGATGCATGGAAAACCAGGTTGATAAGCCATAGATCTGACAAAATTGCATCCCCCTCCTCCATAGGACTGTAAAAATTCCACCCCTTCTCTGAATACCCACAGGATGCTGAGAGCTCATCTATTCCCAGTGCTTATGCACCTCAACCCAGAAAGTATCAAGTCTTACCAAAATCTTGACTCTTACGTGTTTTCACTTACCCTGGTGTGGGTCTTCAGTCAGTTTTAGTAAACATAATCTCTCCAAACTTCCAGGGAAAGGTCACCCCTCTCTGTGTTTAAGATATGTCAGAAACAGTGGCCAGTTCTTGCACCTTGGCCAGCCATGTGAGATGACTGCATGTCTTTGTCTGTTGAGAAAACACAAGATCCCATACACACTGAATGGTAATTTTAACCTGTTAAACAAATTAAACAAACTATTTAATAAAAGGTATGCCTTTTTTATAACCTCTTTGTGGGCTTTGTCATGCTGGAAAGTATCTAGTGGGCTTGCTTCTTAGGGTGTTCAGTGTGAGTATACTGTAAGTTGGCATCTAACCAGTTGTGACCTCAGAACAAAGTGCATATCAAGTTAGGAAAAAATATATTAAAAAAAAAATTCTGGAAGCATCTTACAGGTACTGCACCAGCTCAGCCTCCACGCTATTCTGTTCCTGGTGTCATTCATTTCTTTCTAGCATATTCCTTCCCTTCTCTTTCATTTCTTACTACCTTTTCAGGATCTCTGTGACCAATTTTAAATCTTCTGTACCTTTGATTGTCCTCCCTTTTCTGCCAAATGTCTAACAAGGCTGAAGTGTTAGCTTTTTATTAGGGAGTCATGATTTAGCAGCTCTCCCTTAAACTGCAGATCTAAAAATCTGGTATGTTCATTCTAGTCCATTTAATAAAGAATAGACAAAAATAATAGCAGTTTCTTCTGGCCATTGTAATGCCTTTTCTTTAGCCAGTTTTAAATAGGTGTAGATATAGATAGAATTTTTTTTTTAAATTAGAAAAAGTAAAGTCTACCATGACCTACAGGTGTCAAACAATGGGTCCAATGCTACCTATGTGGAAGCCACTGGGAGTTTTTTTATTGTCTTTAGCAACCCCCTTAGAGTTTTAAAGTATTCCATGCATTGCAGTGAATATTAACATGTACACAAGATTATTCTGCACTGCCTGTAAATTTTTTTCCCCAGTGTGACATTGTGATAATAGGGTAGAATTGGTCACTTACACAGACAAGAAATTTTGGCTTCTATTTCTGGAGTCTTGTAAATTAGTATTTGTTTATATATACACACAAACACATATATACACATACACAGATATATATATATATATATTAGATGTTAAATAGGCATCAGTAGAAAGGAACACCTACCTTCCACATAAGGCAGAAAAGGCAATCAATTTACAATGAGCAGTTTGTCTCCAACTCCCCATATTTTCCATCTAAGTATTTTCTTTGATAGTATTCCTGGAGCAAATATCTATATAAAAGCTTTTCCAAACTGTAGAAAACAAGCCACAGAGCCTGAAATAAAGGAACTGCAGTTTAAGAATAAAAGTTAACTGTGACTGAAGTATGTATCACAGTCCTGTGAAAACAGATAATTGAAAATGTGGCTCGTGAGGAGAAGCAGGTGAGAGGGTAGGGTATTTTTTAAGTGGAATCAGCAAACAAGAAGCAAAGATAATTGTGGCAGGGATGGGTAGTGGTGTGGATTAGAGGCAATCTCAAAGGTACAAGATGTCTGCAGAGCCACTGAACCAGGATACCACAACAGAGTTTAAAGATGCAGTTGTCAGGAAGCAAGAGGGAACTTCCAAAACCATGGGGAATAGGATCCTAAGGGTGAGATGCTGTTTGAATGATGCCAAGGAGCCACTCAGACTTGCTAAAAGAATTGAAATTCCCATAGCTGAGATGGCTGATGGAGAAACAGAGACAAGTAAAACAGCAAACAGAAAAGACTGAAAAAATTAGGCTGTTAGAGAAAAAGGCAGTAACAGGAACAGCAGGCATATGGTTTGGAACAAAAAAGTAGTCAATTACGCTAGAAAAGAGGAGGAAAAGGCAAATCCTTAAATATATTAGTTTTCCTTTCTATATTCTTCAGACATTGCCTGTTTCTTAGGGATAGACCTTCTTCTAGTACCTGTTCTGATTAAAGGCTATTCTTGTAACAACAAAAAGTCTATTAGCATTAATCACTGTTTCTCCACAGAGCCAAATAATGCTTTGTGAATGTCAAACACTGTATTAAATAGCCACATTAAAAACTCTAGAAAAAAATATTCACACAGGAGAGATTGTGCAGATGAAAACTGAAGCATTTATAAACCTCGCAACAACCTACATGAGCCAAAAGGCATTTCTGCCAATTATTTGAACAATAATTTCCAAGGATATTGGCAAATATACTTCCTTCATTTTCTTTTGGAGACATTTGATAAAATTCTCTGGTTTTAAGCTGTGGCAAGAACTGAGTTTTTTATTTCCAATGTCTTCAGTAATTTCCCCTTCCTCCAATCTTCCATCACACCCATGAAGATCATGATGACAATGCTATGCTTTCTCAGCAGAAGACAAGTCTGCCATATCATGGCATGGTGAGAAAGTCCATATGCACTCTTCTGAAAACCTTCAAAGCCCAAAAATATTACCTTAATGAACTTTAGTCTCTTACTGCATGACCCCACAGGCACCTGTGGACCACCCCACACTTGACCATAGTCTCACTGCAGTGTTTCTGTGCTGTGCTCATCACAGCACCCTGGCATCAGGACTTGGGGGTGTCTCACCCAGGCACATGGCCAAGACACTCCTCTTCTGAAAGCCTTCCCTGGGTAGTTACACACATAAACACAATCCTTTCCACAGAAAAGACAATTGTAATTGCCATTTGTATTTCTTTCTGGCCACAGCTGAAGTGCATCAGTACCCTCTGCTGCATCCCCAGGTTGTTCACTCACTTAAGTAATGGTGCAGCAATAGCACTGGTACCCAGGCAATGAGACATCAATGCATCTTCTCCTTCACCTAATGCTGTATGTCTTTGTGAAAACCTTTTAGACAGAAATGGTTTTAGATTGTGCACAATACAGCTATTTCTGAAAGTATTGCATGCATAATGAACAGCAAAGTATCAGATGACAAATTTATTAAAAGCTTCCATCAGGTAATGGGTGTACTGTCAGATTGCACAAAACAAAACTCCAACTAGAAAAACAAACCAGAGCTGTCAAAGCACTTCCTTAAGGGGCGTGAGTTAAAATGGTACTCTAGCTTTCTTGTAGTTTAAGCAGCACAAAGGTGTAAAAAAGAGTGTCTAATCCTTGCTCAAGTGGAGTTCAAGCACAGTTAAACAGAAGCTGCTCATTTGAAAAGATACGTCTGAGCCAGCTGAAGAGTAACAATGCTGAAGGATGTTTCTGGTTTGCATGTTTAGATTGAGAATTGTGCTCAGTATCAGCTGAATGGAAATGATTGCTTGACCTTAGAGAATGATTCAGCTCTAAATAGCAGGCTCCTGATGGGTCACTGCAGGAATCAAATCTACCTAATTCATGATTAATCACAATTTTTTTTTTTATTTTCTCTGTTTTGTGTTGTTTTAAATAATGAAAAGATCTGTAGATTTCTGTTTCTTGTCTTTCCCTACTGTGTCCTCCTCACTTGCAACCCTAGAGTATCTCTTTTTGGTCATATGTCTCTCCTCATCTCACCAAATGTAACTTAGAAAAATTATCATAGATACACATAAATGAAAACTTATCTTAGAAATCACAGGGAATGTTTCTCTTTTAAGTTAGTTTCTCTTTTTAAAGTACAGGGAATTGACACTAGTTGTGAGTTTCATCTCACCAAAGGTAGGCTTTTACGTTATAGTGCATTGAAATCATCACCCTGACCTCCCTCTACAATCAAGGAAGAGGTAGAGGTGCTTCATCTCTGTCCAAAGAAGAATTAATCCAGTCTGTAAATGCCTGTTTCTTCCCCCTAGCCAGTAAGAGACTCTGGGATTACTCACGCATACAGCATTTCAGTTTTGTCTGTGGTAACTCCAGCAGCTAAATTATTCTAAGCCCAAATATTAACTCAAATTGTTCAGATAGAGAGACTAGTCCAAACACTTGGACACAAACTATTCCATTCCTTTCTCCATGCCAGTCTTGCCTATTATCTGCATCACACACAAGATGTGCTCTGGACCCCAGCCTTTTTCCAAGGGAAGGAGCAGAGTGCCTGAACACATGCAATGATATTAGATGGGCCCAGACTCCCACTTTTGCTGACCATAGGGGTCAACATGGTAAGGGCTGAGAATGCCACATTTTCTGAGCCCCCTTTATATCATGTCATTAATAAGCCTATGCAATTGCATTGCCCATATCACTTTTACCAAGCTGTGTCAGTTGACTTGGCTCTTTTATTCAGCATGCACTGTATTAACATGTGGAGAGCAAGACTTGAAACAAAATTCTGTTTCTCTAACCAAAAGAGAGAGCATTTATTAATTTTGGCTTCATGATACTTTAATTCCTCAGCAGATAAATTAAATTAAAATTGGAACAATATATAGGTAAATTGAGACAAAAAAAGAAGTATTGTTACATATGTGATGTTGTCTTCTGAAGTACTTGATGTCTGATTAGCTGAGAGCCCTTCTAAGCAACAGCCTGAGTAACAGCTGAGATCCTTTGGGAAGCCCTGACTCTGGTTGTAAGCACACATCAGAATACTCACCCTATGTGACAACGAAGGGTGCAGCTTGGAGCATCTGTCATTTTCTCTTCCTTGCCCCATAAATATCTGTCAGGCAGTTTTATGTGCAGTGCAAAGGGCATGTAAATCAGCGTGCTCAGCTGGTGCTGACTGGGGAGAAGGTGCTCATCATTACAATAGGAAGTTATGCCAACTGGCACTCATCCATGATGATAACATCTCATACATAAGGAGAGACTGTTTATCAGAAGGATGGAATGTAAAACAGAACAATCTTTTTGTGGTTGAAGAGGTGCCAGAAAATAATAAAGATTTGTAAAAAGTGAATGCTGTTACAGCTATATTTTTAAAATCCAAGTGCAGAACAGATCAGCTGGAATGATATCTGACGTGAGCTTGTGGCAAACACAGGAGGAGTAGTTTGCATTTGCACATGTTCTGTGTAGATGCTGAAAAAAATGGTCATCACTAATAATGTGTATTTTTCTAGAAAAGTAATTTGCACAATTACTGGAAAACTCCTCAGTAGGTCAGTTAGTCAGGAATGTCCTCCTGGACATATACATAACTGATTCCTCTGCTTAGGTATGGTCTTCATAGTCATATAATGACAGAATGACTGTGAGAACTGCTAAATACTTTTTGAAAAGAGAGACTGAAGAACAAAATAACATATCAAGGGTTGCACTGTATTAGGAGACCTGTGGGGTGAGGTTTGCTGATTATCTTTGCTGCCCCCAGACAAATCCATTAATCCTCTACTTCAATAACTATTGAGCACACTCTAAATTTACAGTAGAACAAATTACTTTTGGGAGGAATATTGACTTCAAGGGAGAGAGAAGTAAGGTGAAAGAAAAGGAAATATATCCTGTGGAGTACTAGGGGGTTTGTGTTCTGGAAGTGTTAATAAGTAAACAGAAGCTCTGGGGTTCTTTAAAGAATGAGATTTAGGAAAAATAGATATCCTACGAAGAGAACTTGCTCCATTATACATGGCAATCAAACGTTGCCAACAGAGTGCCTGTCAAATAAAAATTACAGAATCACACAGAATCACAGAATATGCTGAGTTGGAAGGGACCCACAAGGATCATCAATTCCAGCTCCTGGGAGGACCATCCTCAAGAGTCACACCATGTCCCTGAGAGCATTGCAAATGCTTTTTGAACTCTATCATGTTTGGTGCTGTGACACTTCCCTGGGGAGCCTGTTCCAGTGCCCAACCACCCTCTGGGTGAAGAACCTTTTTCTAATATCCAAACTAAACCTTGCCTGACACAACGTCAGGCCATTCCCTCAGGTCCTGTCAATGGTCACCACAGAGAAGAGATCAGTGTCTTTTGTATTGTATTTCACATTAAGTATAGCAGGATGCTCCAAAACTTGCAGAAGCTGTAGCTCCATACATTCACTTAGAATAAATTTCTTCTCACCAATTTCAGTCTGTGTAAACTGTATTTCGTTCCCTGCATCTGGGTACTCATTAGTGTGTTTGCCTGCCTGGCTGCTTACGATTGAACTTAGCCTGCAAGCTGTGGAACATAGCAGGGCTCTCTTTCATACCTGTTGTAAACACTGAGGTCTGTCCTCCTTTTCCTTCCTCAGCTCATAGTTTATCTTTGTTTTTCTTCCCTTAGTGACAAACTGCTGCAGTGGTGCTCCTTGTTAGAGATCAGGAAGAATGCCAGGGGATTTTCACAACAGCTGTGCTCCCCAGGCAGGGGATGCAGCATGATGTGGCTGCCCTTCTCCAGTTCATCATACCTTGGTTACAGATTTCCTCTTATCAACAGGCAGGAAAGCTGCCCTGTCACAGATGTCATGCACAGCCCTGGGTAAAGGGTTCCAAGGTTGGTGCATTTTTTTGTAGTATGCTGAGAAGGGAAGGGGAAACCTGAACACACAGAAATGCTCGCTGCCAGCACACAAATGAATTGTAGGTGTGCACATGCAGTGGCTGGGTTAGGGTGGCTTTCCAGAAAAGACCCAAAATTTCAGACACCACTGGAACTAATAGTAGTTTTGCAAAAAAAAAAAGTTTTTCTCCAATTTCACATCTATCACTGTGAATAATTGTGCTATCTCAGCAGCAGCTTACACATGCTGGGGCAGCATCACATTACACAGCACACACTTGGCCGTGTCCAGTGGAGTATTTAAATCCGTGTTTGTACCTGACCTCTCACTTCAACATAATTCAGAGATGAAGGAATTTCTTTTGTTTTGTTTCTCAGATAATTTAATGAGAGCCATTCGCCCAACAGTGTAGTGGCAATCCTCAGTCAGGGAAGAGGATTCAGGTGTGTGTATGTAAAAACAACCGCTTCCTCTCCCCTGCAACACATCATGCAGGAGACCTGTCCTTGCTATATGATCAGTGAAAAGCTAAATATTCTTTCTTTTACCAAAACCAGAAAACCTATCACTCATTTCTTCTATATTTTAGAAGACTTTTTTTTAAGACTTCCTTGAGTTTCTTACATTAAAACTATCAGATTCTATAACCATGTGTTTGCTTGACACAGGGACAATAGCAATAGACATGAGCTGATTCTGCTGTCATCATGGGAGGAGAGGGAAGAAGAAAGGAAAGCAATTAACAGAGCATTTGGGGATACGAAGTAAACAGAAATCCATTCTCTTTCCTTCCTCCTCTACTACACCCACACACAAACACGGTTCTCTAATTTGCTCTTTTGCATGAGACAAGGGTTCAGATAAGCTGTAAGACCAATTACTTTCTATTTAGAATAGGCAACAACTAATTGAGAAATTGGATTTCAGGCTAACAATATGTGCAAGTTTGTCCAGAACCAACTTCAAAACACTGTGGGTTGTATAATGTGTAACCTGAAGAATAAAAGACCATGTTGTAATTTAGTCTACTTTTTGACCTTGTCTCCTTCATGGAACTAGAAGTTCTTTCTAATTTTCTGTTAAAAAACTGTCTCAGTTATTCATCCTCTTCTCTGAGATGTCTCGATACTTTTGCTAATAAGAATTAATCCCTGACCCAAAAAGCTTACAATCCCAAGCAGCCAAATGGGAAAAGGAACATGCTGAGGCAAACATGAGAAAAGGACATCTGTTTTCAAGCTCAACAAAGCTAATGAGTCAAATTGATTTAATGTCGGTAGAAGGCTTTTCTGGTGAGATAAGAGAACTGAGATGCCATCCTTGATAAATAAACAGTTTGGGATGCTGCTTATCTCAAGTCAAATCAATGATGATTTATATGAAGTTATCATTTCTGTCTTTTACAGTATTAAAGAGAGCTTTTTCTTGATGAAAATTGTACCATGTTAAGTCAGAGTTTTTGGAAGATCTGATAGAGCTAATGGATTTAATTTAATGAATATTGAATATGACAAAAAGTATAGGACAGCTCACTCTAAAAATTCCCACCATTTTTAACCAATTTAGTGGTGCCACTACAGCCGCAACACAAGAGGACATGCCCCTTTAGGCAGCATGTCAACAGATAAAAGCGCAGGTCTGGGTTTAGGATGTGTTCAGTTGCTTCTTCTGGCTGTGGGAACCTGCCATGCATGTGCCCTTTCTGCCTGCCTCCAAATTTCTTCCTCTGGCTGAAGTATCCTGACATGGGAGCAGAATGAGACCTGTTCACAGGACTTCTGAAAACACTGTTTTCCTTCATGCACATGAACTTTTATGAACTCTTTAAACTCTTTTCTGAAGTTAAGTACTTCGTCTCAGATAAGTAACTGCCCCTCCTTCTGGGCAGTTATCCCAGTTTGCCTACCCTGACACTGAAAATGTCTCCTTACTTCCAGCCAAAATGTACTATGTCATTTGGGGCACTTTTTACTACTTATTTACCCTAAAGACTACTTTTGTTGCCCCAATATTTGCTCTTACAAAACTTTTAGAGGCAGCAATCTTAGCTCAGCCTTTGTAGTGCTAGGTTTAACAAAAGCAAAGGTCTTTCATTTTCCTTCTGTAAATGTGTACCCATGATCCTTCAGATATCCTCTTTGTACATGCGTCTCAGTTTGAGTCTATGCTTTTTAACATCAGAGAATGGAACTCTACAGGTCTCATAACTCATATTTCTATATACTATTTTGCAGTATCCTATTTAACATAACATGGAGATTTAGTTATTCTGTTAGCTGACATACCCATATCTCCTCACTCCCTTGTTTATTCCCAGCCAAGCAGTAGTTGCGTGAAACATTTTCCCTTACCCAGAAACCCTTCTTTTGTAAGAAAAATTGATTTCAACCAAATTTTCAGAGCTTTAGAGTAAATAAGTAGTCAAAAATGCCCCAAATGACAGATTGAGCTGAGCTTCTGATGATTTTTGCTTCTTTCTCACCAATGAAATCTACTGCTGAGTGTATATTAAATTCTGCTTTACCCAATACAGTTTTATGTATCCTCAGGTGAATCATCAGTAAAAGAATATGAATTGTATTCCTGAGTAGGTGTATATGTACTTCTTTCAGACAACAAAGTTTAACTCTTAGCACTCATGTGAGTTGTACTGTCCTATATGTACAGAAGGAAGGACAATCACTCAGACAGTGTCCCAGCATGTCAAACAGCACTCAGGTCCCTTTCCCTGTCTTTGCTGCTATATCCATTTAAAGGTAGCACCATTAAGGCAAGTCAATAAAAGAAAGTGAAGGAACTTACTGTCTGAAGGAACATATCTCTAAATTCCTAACTAAAGATTGAAGACTTAGCTTCTCTCTGGTTACTTTTTAGATATGTAAAATAAAATTGAGGTAAAAAATGGGCTATTTTAGGCTTCTTAACATAGAAACTAACTTACTGTAAAGCAAGAACATCTCTTCGTGTTGTCCCAATCCTGAGCTGGCTATCTATCAGCAAGGTAAAGTGGCAGTTTTACCACTAATCTAAAAAGAAAAGGCTTTCTGACAGGGTGGTAAAAGTCTCTTATTTTATGACCTGATGACATGCTTATGTTCCTGATCATGATTTCTGAAAACCCATTATGATTTTGTTTGAGCTATGAAGTGTTGTGGTGTGTTCTTTATGTTTATTCAACCATTATCATATAATGGTATGTTCTGTTACCCCTACCCTATATTTGGTTCATTCTGTTGTATGTATACTCCCCTATCATGTAATCCCTCCAACTCCTCCCCAACTCCTTCCCTTCTTCCCTACCCTTCCCTGTCCATCCCCCAAACCATCCCCCTCTTTCCAGTACCTTCCCTGTCTAGCATTAGGCCCCTCCTGGGGAATCTCCTAATGCTCAGCAGGTGACTGGTGCATATGACCTCCCCTACTCCTCCCCTTGTCCCAAGTAGTCAGTATACCTTGTCAATCCTGTTCTTATCCTTCCTATCCCTCTTCCCTACTGGTTTATCCTAATCTCTGCCCCTATTCCCTGCCACTGTTATAAGCTGTTGCACCAAGCCCCGAACTGCTTTTCTGGGCTTGCTCCACTCCGGCTGTCATAGGGTGAGGCATTGTAACATCTGCCCCTTTCTCCTGACTGTGGTGAGGGCTCTGGGGAGTGATTTCCCTCAGAGCCTGGAATAAAGTTGGAATGCAGCACCCCAGGGAAGACTCCCCGGCTCCTTTGTCCACCGGGGTCGCGTTGCCCGGGACTGCCGTCCGTCGTAGGGCGGGCGTAGATGGACTTACGTCTGTCCTAAAGCGCAGCCCTGACTAATCCCTTCGGGGATAGCAAACGGAGCTGTGTCTCCCCCTGTCACCGGCAGCTGCTGTCCCAGCGTGCTAGCCCGGGGAAGAAAGGCGGCAGCGGACCGGACCATGACAATGAAGAACATACCAGAATGCTCATAACTTAGCTCTGAGCAGCTGCCAGTCTCTTTTTGGTGGTGCTCAGTGGCAGGGTGAAGAACAATGGCCGTAAAGTAAAACATAAGAAGTTCCACCTCAACATGAGGAAGAACTTCTTAACATTGGGGGTGGCAGAGCGCTGGAACAGACTTCCCAGGGAGGTCATGGAGTCTCCTTCTCTGGAGACATTCAAAACCCACCTGGATGTGTTCCTGTGTAATTTGATCTAGGTGACCCTGCCTTTGCAGGGTGTTTGACTAGAAAATCTCCAGACATCCCTTCCAACCATAACAATTCTGTGATTTTGTGACCTCATCACCAGGTATCACACATGGTTATTCTTGATCCTCATGTGTTTAGTTCTCAGACACAACTAACTTGCAGTAGCAAGATGGAGGGGATGCCTAGAGAGTAGCTGTTGTGTTTGAATGCAGACCTGGGCAATAAAACAATCAAGGCACATTATCTCTTTTTAAGCCGTAGTGAAGCAATAGCACAAGACTTAAGCACAGTTTATACTCCTCAATTCTGAGATTGTTCTGTAACACCACATTAACAATTTGGGATTGGCAACCTTGAGATTTATTCTGGGAACAATGACATATACAACCTGTGCTATATAAGCACATTCACAAGTTAGAGTGGCACCGGAATTTTTCTCTTTTAACTGGAGAACATGTGTTGCCCATGTTTTTTATCCAGAGCTTTTCAGTTCTACCAATGGGAATCATCAGTCATCTAGGTTTGCTCAATGTACACTCACATACTCACTACTGAGCTTTTAGTGCCATTTATTTCCACAACAGTAGTAAACTGTGATCTCACCAGGGGCTTCTATGCAAGTGTTTGCCTTTGAGACTTCTTTCATTCATGAGGATCTGTCCTCAGCTTGCTCTTCTTCTCCTTTCTTACACTTTCTCTGGGTAATCTCACCCTTCACATTAACATCTGCAAGCAGATTTGCAGATCTGCTCCATGCTCACCTACCACACACTATTCTCAATGCAAAACTCCTGTGGCTGCCCTGCTGTCAGGCACAGGCATTGTTGTTTTAGCTGATTTTAATTACTGGTGGCTGTAGCAAATACTCTGGAATTCTGGGAACCCAGATAATTGAAATTAAAGTAAATTGAAAGATAAACAAAACTAAATGTCGCGATTAAGAATTCTGACTTCAAAATTATTTTGGGTTTTTTTTTTTAGAAATTGATGGCTCAAAATGAACACAAAGCTAATGGGAATGAGATTATGGAAATTACCACAACAGATCTGGAACAAAAACTCATAAATGCAAATATGGCAGGCCTGAATATTTCCTCCCTAAAATGCTTCAACAGAAGAGGAAAACAAGGATAGAAGATTAACTATTTTCTACTAAATCTATTAAGTGAAAAACGGTATGATGAAGAACAGCAAAAAAATAAACTAATTCAGGAGACGGAGAGGGAGAGAAATGGAGGAAAACAGATTAATCACTTGGGCAAAAATGGCAAGTATTACAGCTTCAGTAGTATGCACAGCTTCAGGGCAAATCTTGAACTTTGAAACAAAGCCGAAGAAGCAAAAAGAAAACAGGGTAAAATGTAATAAGAGCTATCGAATGTGGCTCATGCCACCTAA
The DNA here is from genome assembly GCA_013390005.1 of Calyptomena viridis. Taxonomy (NCBI): domain Eukaryota; kingdom Metazoa; phylum Chordata; class Aves; order Passeriformes; family Eurylaimidae; genus Calyptomena; species Calyptomena viridis. The sequence goes on along the minus strand of WEIV01018668.1, from coordinate 462,488 downwards.
TATCTCTCTTCAGTAAGAAACTGATTTTCAAAAGAAAAAATATTTCTAAACTCTGTGATGGATCTTATCCATCTGAATTTTCATGGACTAGGTGATGAACTGCCCGGTATCATAATAAATTTTTGAAACTGAAGAAGAAAATATAAACAGAAGAACTGTAAAATCATCAATCTGATGTTTGCTTTTCTTTTTCTTTTTTTCTGTCTTTGTTTACTTTGTTGTTGTTGTCAACATCATCATTATTTCAGAGAGGAAATTATGTCTAGTGTTGAAAAATAAATACTGTCGTGCTGGGAGTTTACTGGGGAAGGCTTCAAAGATAGGGATGAAATCTGGAAGTTTTTCTTACCTCATATTTTTACAACAGACCTGACACATGCATTGAAACTTACTAAAGATGAGTGCTTGGGATCATCATTCGTTCAGAGAAAGTGTGGCAGATCATACAGGATGGATGGGATGACTTTGAATGCTGGAGTTACAGGCATGGGTTAAATTTCAGCTATACCAGATACAAGTTTGCACATTTTGGAAGTAATGACTAAAACTTCTGCTAGGAGTTCATCACTGGAAAAAGGCTCAAGAAATACCTGAATGCATCTTATCAATCACAGGGTAGTTTTAAGTCATCAGTGTAATGAAAGCTGAGGGGAAAAAATCAAATGTAATCTTGAAAAAAGTAAGAGATTTCTAAAAGAGATACTCTAAGGTGAAAAAACTTATGCAGTGTTAAAGGAAGCTTGGCTCCTAATGACATCCTATAAATTTGGTTATCACTGATAGCCAAGGGCTTGTCTTAAATCAAGAGACTCAAAACCTCAAGAGATGTCCAAGATAAAATGTAGAAAAACTAAACCCTTCTCTTCTCCAATCCTCAGTACTCTCCTACTTCTGACAGTATTTTTAGCCTCTTTTAAAATTTGAGCTTGAAGCAAGATTTTGGAGTTCTCATCACATAGAAGTGTCTCTTGAATTATTGCACAGAGTTGCACACATTGTGCAGTCATTTGAAATGGCTCAGAAGAAGTTCTCAGTAATCATGTCACTCACTGATTCATCTGCAGTTTGTGTAAGCCATTGTGGGCCAGGTTTAGACAAGCTAGCTACTGGGAAACACAGCCCTGTGTGATGCCAAAGCCAGGAGAAATACGAATGTGTGACTGCTCTGGTAGCTGCCTCATCAGACTGAACACTGCTGCAGCAGTGGCCTGCAGTCCCTGAAACTGGTAGCTTGCAGAACATGTGCAGATCTTTGCATACCTTTAAGTTCTGTTCTGCTTTACAGTATAAGATAAGCCAATGCAAAATAGATAATAAGAGCTCATTGCTTTTCTGTCACTGCAGAAAGGAATATTTTTGTCCAAGAAACAAATAGCCAGAATCTCTTGCTTAATGAAAACACAGTAAATACTTAGATTTGCTTCTAAGTGACTAATGAGATGTATATTTGTTTCATGTTTCCATAAGAAGCACAAAACTTGCAACTTCAAACGGGTATTGAAAAGCTGCCTGTGTGCCCATGAAAGGCCACAATGCTGGCATAGCTCTACAACTACCAAAAGCATTTTTCTACTGGGAAGAGTGTCAGCATAGAACAAAAAGGAAAAGGAAATAAGGCCTGAATAGAAGTAAAATTCAAACTGGATTTGTATCTATGGGGAGAAAGCTAACAAATCTCTTTGAAAGAGAAGGCATTTGAGGTAATGAAGACTGATAAGTGGAGATAATGTATATAGGAACAAATAGTCCCAGGGCATTTATTTGTAAATCGTATTTGTATAAGGCCATAAGAAAAAGTTACAGGTAGAGCTAAAATGAAAAATCACTGCTTAAAAGGACAAAAAAAAAAAAAGAAAAAAACCAACAAAACAAAAAGGACAGGAAAGACCTTTTGAGACATATTGTGTTATAATCAAGTTCTCAGAAATCCATAGCAATGGCCAAGCTAATTCCTTGAAATGCCACAGGTAACTTTCTGTGGTATGGTGGAAAAGTGTAAGTGAATCAGTCCAGGGAAAACAACAACCAGAGCCTGAAAGGGAGCTTTCTCTATGCTGGGGAAAATCCTCTTCAAAAGTCTCTTGTCTTCTCTGCCAGTGCCCAGGCAGGAAGGCAGATACCTGGAGAGATGAAGGCACTCTGAAGCAGGACAAGCTGTCTCCCTGCTGTGCAGCCCAGGGCACAGATGCAACATGCAGAGAAACGTCTGCCCCTGTGATACCTCAGAAGCTTTCCAAAACATTCAGTGTTTAAAATGTGAGCCACAACAGCCCGTCAGATGCCTGTGCAGTGGCGTGGGTGTCTGTCTCCCATTTATTTTCACACCCGAACACATGGACTGTGATGCTGTGCCAGCAGGAGATGCAGGTATGAAGATGGGATCCAGGAGGGAAGAGAATAGTCATGTTAGATTTTTGTCTGTGGGACAGGGGCTGAGTTAGGTAGACAGTATCCTGAAAACACTGACTGTAAGGTGGTAAGGGTAGAGGATTTTGGAGGAAGTGATCTGACCTCCTGCCACCTCCCAGTGTCTGAGAATTGAGAGGGACGGGAATGGCACAGGAGGCCCATGAGATGGAGCCCATTTTGGTTGGCAAAAGGACAACAATAGAGACAGAAAGATGAATGACACTGGAGGAGAAGATAGAGAAAATAAAAACATATGTTTTTATTTGTGTATTTTATTTATGTATATAAACCCAGCTGTTATTGGGTTTCTGTGGCCAGGTTTTGGTAGCGGGGCAGGGAGCTATAGGGAAGGTTTCTTTGAGAAGCTGCCAGAAGCTTCCCCCATGTCCTGTAGAGCCAATGCCAGCTGGCTCCAGGCCAGGCCAATCAGGAATGATAGTAATGCCTCTGTGATAACATAGTTCAGATGGAAGAAAAAAAAGTTAAGAAGCAGATGAAGATGGCTGCCAGAGAAGAGCAAAGTGAGAACATGTGAACAACAATGCAGACACCAAGGTCAGTGCAGAAGGAGGGGCAGGAGGTGCTCCAGCCACCGGAGCTGAGCCCCTGCAGCCCGTGGTGAAGACCATGGTGGAGCAGCTGTGCCCCTGCAGCCCATGAAGGAGCACAGGGGAGCAGAGATCCACCTGCAGCCCATGGAGAAGCCTATGCTGGAGCAGGTGGATGCCCAAAGGAGGCTGTGACCCCATGAGAGGCCCATGTTGGAGCAGGGCCCTGGCAGGGACCTGCTGACCCGTGGGGAGAGGAGCCCACACTGGAGCAGGTTTTCCTGGAAGGACTTGTGTCCTGTGGGGGACCCATGTTGGAGCAGCCTGTGCCTGATGGACTGAACCCTGTGGAAAAGTGACCCATGTGGCAGCAGTGTTGGAAGAGCTGTTGCCCATGGGAAGGACTCACACTGGAGAAGTTCATGAAGGACTGTCTCCCATGGGATGGACTCACACTGAAGCAGTTTGTGAAGGACTGTCTCCCATGGGAGAGACCCACGGGAAGCAGGAGAAGGACTCCTCTCTCTGAGCAGCAACAGAAAACAACTGACCATAACCTCCATTCTTGTCTCCCTTTGTCACTGGGGGGAAGGAGTTAGAATTTGGGAGGAGGGGGGTGAGGGGAAGGTGTCTTTAAGATTTATTTTACTTCTCATTCTCAAGCTCTGATTCTCTTAGTAATAAATTTAATTAATATCCCCACTTGGAGTCTTTTTTGCCCTCAATGGTGATTAGTAAGGGTCCTTGTCTCAACTCAGGAACCCCTTGTTATATTTTCTCTCCTCTGTCCTTTAGCAGAGGGAAATGAAAGAGCAGCTTTAGTGGGTACCTGGCATCCAGGTCAAAACACTACACCAGTCAATGCCAAGCTGTCCTGGCACAGCATTACCCTGAACTTTACCCTGTTCTCCCAGCACCTGAGCCAATATGACACAACCCAGGCATGCAGGCGCCCATCCACTAACAGTGGGTAGCAGTGTGACATAGCAGCCATTCAGCTGGGAAGAACAGAGACTTGTCCACACAATTGTCCACAAGTGGATGTGGGAGGGACCATGGTGCCACCCAAGGGGTACTCAAAAAGAAAGAGCAGGGACTGCTCCTGCATGCCAATGCTGGCTTCAATGGAGGAAACTGGTCACAGAAATATTTCTATTGCTGCCATATGCAGCAGTCTTTAGCTTTGCATATTTAAAGCCCATGACGACTTCTGCTAATATAAGGCAAAGGTGAAAATAACAGCAGGGATCTAGAAGGTGGTTTGAAGCAGACAGCAAAGTGTTTTGAGTCTGGTATGTTTAAGCAGCAACAATGATGTGAAGTTGTTTACCAGGGAATCCCCAGTGAGTTCTTTTGTCTGAAATGAGCAGAGTGACTGAGAACAGATGAATACCACCTGGCACACTTGGCAAGTGAACTGATTTCTTCTTCTGGTTGGATCTGCTGCAGCAAAGGGCTTTCTCATCTTGAGCATCTGTCCCACAATCTCGTCAGGCTGCCTCTTGCAGTACTCAGAGCAACCCCATTCTCAGAAGAGAAAGTACAGGAAAAAAATACTGCAAATGGGGGCCATGTTTTCCAGCCCTGTTTGACACAGAGGTCAGCAAGGCTGAGATTTACAGCTGAGGAGCAGCAAGCAGCAGACTTGTCTACCTCTGTCACTCCCTGGCTGCCTGGACATAGCCTAAACTTGTCGCATCATCTGGCTTCAGAAACCTGCACACAACAGCATGGACTTTACTTCAAGTGAGCCCTTGTCTATCTCATGCATAGTGAAGATCTGTCACTTTTATATAACAGCTCTCAAAGGAAACATTATCCTGCCTTTTGGTCGAAATGTCACCTGACAATATGAGAAAGATCAAGTGTTGCCCAAGGACTGAAGTGTCAGAAGGTAGATCACAGCAGCACTCCTTAACATTATTCCAGCATAGGCCATCCCACTGACTTATTGACTACCTGGAAATACTTTCTAGCAGGATCTGCTGAGGAGATGCTAACAAGAGCTTACTGCTTTTCTGTAAGCCTTAGTACAGAAAACAAATAATCATGTGAGCAACAGAGCTAGTGAAGTTCAGTCCCTGTTTCCTCTGCTCTGCAAAGTCACTAATACAGTCTCTGTTTTTTACCTGGCTTCTACCTGGCTGCTTGTTTTCATGAAACTCTTTTCTAATATAGGTTGAATGTTGCCTATAGTTCAAAAGCTAACAGAGTGGAATAGACACACAGACATGTACAAACACGCAGAGGCCAAGGAAGCTTAATTTCCTTTGGGGACCAGGCTGAAGAATAAGCTGTAACATTCAGTTCCTAGTGAGACAGGAAGAAAATCCGTCAATAAAGAAAGAATTACAACTTAAATATATCCCCAAATAATACTGATCTCAGTACTTGATTATGTGTTCAGTTGCTAAAACAATGTCTAACACTGTTATGTTCAGGTGCTTATTTTACTTTCAAACAGACTGTTGAAGAATTAAGGCATCACCTCAACAGTCAGTGATGGAATAAATGTTCAGAATTAATTTTGTTTGAAGACCAGATCTCTCTCATATGGCCAGTGCAGTACAGCCCACTTGAGCACTGAGACTGGGTTTGCCATAAAAGGTCCATAAGCTCACAGCAGCACCAGAAACCTATAATGAAGTGCAGGGAGCCAAGGATGTGTCATATATCAGTCACAGTTCACAGTCAAGCTCTTTCAAGAGAAAGAAATAAATGTCATAACAATCTCACCTCTCAGACATCAGAGGACTGTCAAATCCAAATTTTCAGATGTTTTCATCTTCACATGACAAGGTTCCTACCTATGAGTAATCGTTCTGACATTGCAGACCGTGCTTGGAGTGACATGGTGCCTGTCCTGCTCCCACCTCTCCTTCCCTAAGAATATCCCAAGGAATAAGGGAAATCCTGGGAAGAGCATTCTAAGCTAGGCAAGACCACTCCCCAGGGAGGCTTTTTTTGCTCTGACTTACTTCGTGTTCCCACCTTTGCTGGCTTACAACATCAGAGCCAGAATTAAATGAGAGGGACCCCAAAAGGGAGAGCATTTCCGTTGGGCATGGGAGCCTTGGCATTGGCAGCCTAGGACATGTAGACTCTGTTCCCCAGTGCTGCAGTGGGGACCTGGGGGTGGTCAGAATGTCTCTCCTCCCTGATCAGTAGGAGGCCTTTTGCAGGTGGAAGGTTGTCAGGGAAAAGGGACATTTGGTGACTCTGAGGGAAGGGCCTGGATCTGGGAGTAACTGTGCTCAAAGTATGACTCCCTTCGTCTTAGCACTTTCCAAAAGTGAGAAGTATGCTCCCTGAAGTGGTGGGAGGACAACCATCAAAGGGAACTGGGGTAGCTTGGTTCCGGACATGAGAGGGATTTATCTTTGCTTCCCTGTATCATATCATATCATATCATATCCTACCATATCATAGGTAAAGGGTCTGGAGAACATCTTAGGAGGAGCAACTAAGGAACAAGTGATAGGACAAGAGGAAATTAAATTCCCAGGATACTCTGAAGCCAATCCCAACAGTGCTTTCTTTTTGAACATTTGTTTTAAAGTCACTTTAGCTCTCACTGCTTCTGCAATGGAACACCTTTGGATGGTTTTCTGAAAATCTCTGGCTCTTTCTAGCATCTATTTCTGCACCATGTCTCACCTGACACCACTAGTCAAGCCAGGAAATGTCCCCAGACTGCTTTCTGAATCTCCCTATTGTTTTACTATCATGCTATAGCAGGTACTTGGTACTAACTGCATGATGCAAAGCCACGGTCTGCCAAGCAGCTTCGCCCTCATCTAGACATGGACAGATGATGCAAGTTCTGATGCACGATGCTGCTAGATGGTCTGTTTGTGAATGCTGCTGTCGCAGTAGGGGCTGGCATGACAGTCATAGTGATGGGATTAAGCGGGTGGTAGGATCGAGTGGAAGTTCAAATCTTGTTCAGTCCACGGGAGTCTATCCCTGCAACTAGCTGCTTCTTGGTTTGGGGGTCTAAGGACCACATAAAGAAATGTCTTTTTGCAGGAGGTGAGGAACAAGGCATTTCTGTGATATTTGCAAATGTTATCAGGAGAGCCTCAGGTCCTGATGCTGTCAGTCAGATTACTCTTAGAAAAATGAAAGAGATAAGTTTAGTGGAGCACATATCTACAGTCCCTCCTCCAGCCCATCCTGCCTCAGAAAATTTCTCTGGTCCAGTCAAAGGAGAGCATTGGGCAAACCACTAACATGGAGAGAGCAGTGGTGCACAGGACTATCTCTAGAGTCTGTGCATGATTATCAGCCTGCCTTCCCATGAACTACTTTAGGAGTAAGGGGGTTAGAAATCCTGGGGAGAAAGCAAAGACCTGGAGACAGTTCACCAAAAGCCTTACAGACACATCTTCCATTCCCATTCCAGTTTCTTGCCCCCTTGGCTCTTCCTCTCCACATAAGTGGAGTTTTGGTTGCAGAAATCAGGTCAGCAGTAAGAGGTTGCACAACTTAATGCTAGATGTCACAGGGTCTATCCTAATAGCTTTGTTACATGTGACAGGCTACTGTGCTTGCTGGCACAAATCAAAGCTCTCATTGTCTTACTGGTTTTTTTCCTAATTGTCTTCTGTAAATAGGTCCTGCCCCATGTCTGTCTGTCTGTTTGTAAGTGCTCTCTGACACAAGGTAGGAAGAGTATCTTTACTGGTATGTGGCTCCAAGTGCCTTGTTCCATCCTGGTACAGAATGTTGCAGCTGTTCCTGACTGAGCACCTCAAAAGGATGTCATTTCCAGAATGGAAATGAACACAGTCAGCCACAATAATGTCTTTCTTTTTTTTTTTTTTTTTTAAGAAAAAATTAATTTATTTTCTTTTAAACCTCTAATACTATGACTATCCTTGCATACTCTGAAAACAACCTTTGCTGCACTGGCTTGCACTTTTTTCCATTCTGATTTTGGCTTTGTTTGGAGGCTTGGGTTTTTGATTGCTGGGGATTCTCTAGGACAACAACCTAACAAACAACCATGCAGCAAGACCTGTTGCAAACCCTTTCGGCGTCACATATGTTTGAAAATCCAAAAAGAGTATAGTGTTGAAATAAGCTTCAGTTAGAAATGTTCTTAAATACTCTAGTGAGGATTGTGCTGATCATTTCAGATTGATTTTTAATGTGTTTTTTTCCCAGATGGTTGAGGAAGGATACTGCTGAGACAGATATCAGCCTTAAATGCCTGGTTAACTTGACAGTTTGCAAACAGTGGAGTGACAAAGTTCATGAGCTGCACAAGGAGCCATCTCAAGCTCTCAATAACATTAGGAACTTCTAACTATAATTTACTGACAACACCCCAACCACAGGCCTCCCATCTTTCTAGCCAGCATCTCTGAGACACAAATATACCCACATGGGCTGTACAGCTCCCTCATAGTGCAGGTGGTGATTTGGCATGCAGCAGTGTGCCTGAGGAGTAGAGCTGAGGCGTCCTCAAAACATCAGACTCAACAAGAGCATGGGATGTCTGGACCAGCTGTGCAGGAGGGCTGTCTGTTCATGGGGCATCCAGCTTCCTATTCAGGGCTGTGCAACACATAAGGTTCCCCATAGCCCCAAACTGAATGCGCTGGGCTTGGCTCTTGTACCATAGCATCCAGGTTGTGGGGAGGGCCTCCGTTTTTCCTTCATGGAAAATAAGGGCAAACAACTCCATGCAGGGGCACATGGGAATGGAAAAAGATTACCTGCATGTAGATATGAGGAGTGAGCGACGTGACTCAGATGGGAGGACTTGTGGTCCCTAATGATGGGGAAGGAGAGTATTTTCATCAAGTGGTGCCCAAATGGATGGAATCTGGTTGAAGGACAATGAGAGGAGGAAAGCTTTCTTTCTGAAGCACTGGCAGGAAGAGTATTTGACCTGCAGCACAAGAAGACTGTCTTCCATTGCCTGCTTGCTGTTTTTCTGGGAAAATAGGCTTTACCCATTCTTTCTAAGCAACCAAGACCACAACAAATGATCTGAGCAGACAAGTCTATCAGTTTTATGCTCTTCACAGAAACAATCTGAAACACCTCTATTAAAAACTAGCAACACAGGCTAAATTTGGCCACATGATTTATCCTTTTGCTTGCTTTTTCTCAGCAATGTATGCCCAAGGTTTTTCATCTTTGTCTATATCAAAAGCTGATATTTTGTTCTTTCCTATTGCTTTCATTCAGTGTTTGGGACAGCAAATTAATTTGTACAGAACTACGTAAGATTTGGTGTTTCTCAGTGTGATTTTCAAGTGTATAGTGTTGCTATTATACATTTCCTTTTCACCGGAAAAGCAGACTGGTCTTTCTTTTGTCATGCAAATGTAAAAATTGACCAAGTGCCAGTTTCTGGTTTTCTGTTATTGAGTTCCAACTGCAGATGTCAATTTGCTGGCGTGAGGTTTAAGTCCAGCCTGAGATGAAAAGACACTGCAGGCAGAAGAAACAGAAGGTTTGATGCAGAGTTTTATGATACATTCCTATTGGCAAAAGCTTCAATCTGCCCATGAATGTCACCTGAGGAGATTTCCAGCTCTTGCAGTGAGGGAATGATGAGGAAAGGTAGAGAGATTCCACAGGAAAAAAAAAACTGAGGATGAGCAGAAGAAGGACCAGGAAGAAGTAGGAATGAGAATCTACAAAGGAAGAGCAATTTGAAGAAGAGAGGAATAAAATTAGAGGAAAAGAAAATAAAAAAGATGAGATGAGGAGCCAGTTCATCAATGGCAACATACTGGTGTCTAAAACGCATGGAGTGTGTATCATGGTGGGAATGGGACAAGACATATGCAAAGCATTAAGTGATCAGGCAGGAAAGGGAATCCCTGTGCTTGTGTTTATTTCTGCCACTGGGATCCTAAAAAGCTTAGTTTAATTCTCAGTAGAAAAAAAAGATTTCCAGTGGTGTTTTTAACTAGTTTTCAGGGCAATTAAAACAGTGGTCAAAACTCAGAAGTGCTGTATGTTAATGAGAACTAAGACATGAGCACACATTGTCCTTTTAATAGGCTACTATTAGTTGCAGTCCCCGTTGTGACAGACAGAAAAGTGTATCATTTTCTCAGCTCAGCTGCTGAGTACAAGTGACTGAGGTCCTACAGAGTGGAATTCAGACTATGCTCTTTTAGTCACCAAACTCATCCATTGCTTTTCATCTTATTAAATGGTGTGTCCTTTATGTCCTTATAACTCTGTACATTTAGTCAGTGAGTAAAAGAAAATAGATCTCATTGCAAATTGCCAATATAGACACTATGTACTCATCCTACATGCACCAGTTTAGTCCAGTCTAATTTCTCTGGCCCTTAGACTCCATGCAGCTGGGGAGATAATCTTAACACTCCAGCTATTGCCTTTGTTCAGGTTACTTTGCACATTGGATATAAGACAGGTATTCATATGCAGGCAACATTTATAAAAGGTCCATTTAAAAGCACAAATCCTCTCTTGCCTGGCAAATCAAGTTCTAGTTAAGACTGAGAACAAGGAAGGAGCCTCTGCAATAGATGTGTGGCTTCTGAGGTGCCATTGCAATATTGTAGTACAGTTCTTCCCATAAAAGAGATAAAAATAAGATTAAAAAGTCCAAGGGCATGAAAATCAAGCAAGATTAACAACCACTTAGACATGTTTAGCTACCTCCTGCCACTCTGTCACAGAGTAAAACCTTTCTTTTCTGCCTTTCCTTCTCATGTGCTCTCATGAGTTTATATCCATTTCCTCTTCTGCCTGAAAGAAAGTTGTTAAGAAATTCTCAATTTTGACCTTTACAAGTCCTCCCCACTCAATACAAATTGTGTTGCACAGATAATTGTCCTGGCTTGCTGCTTTGATCACAGCATCTATGCCTTACACCCCTCTGCAGCACTTCATTGGTCTTCACTGACCAGGTACTTTATGACCCAGGCTTGCTCTGTGTGGCATTCTTACACAGTTGATTTCTAATCTCATCCTCACCCCACAAATTATGTCCATCTTGATCATCTAATTAGGATTTGTTTTCCATTTCCATGCCAGTGATTTTTCTGTAGATCCTCCACCTCAAAATTTGCTTTCCCAATGCCTTCAAATTTATTTCCTTGTCTGCCTTCATGTTCCTCTCTTCGACGTCACTCTACCTTTTACCATGTAAGTCACGACTGTACTACAGTCAGTTTTACTCATTTGTTCTCTGGCTAACAGTATCTGAATGAGGTTCTTAAACACCATCTATTTCATAGTATTCATCTGTTGCCTTGCAGTTGTCCCTTACCTAATCATCTCTAAAATCAAGATTTGGTAGCCTCTGTAGAATGTATTCTATGTTCTTCTTTTTAACAGTGATGATGTCAAAAGTGCAAACATTGCAGTCAGCTGAAAAGAATGAATGTATTACCTGCCAGTCTCTAGAGTAACTTTCCTAAAAACATTCTTCTTGACCACTCACAAAGTAGTGATTGCTAATAATTACTATGTATAAAGATGCATGAAACAATACACATTTGTATGAAGAATATTCAATATCTTCTTTCCCGTTACTTCCCATCAATACAGAAATTACTCCACCAGTTTGCAAACAATATGATATCTCCAGTAACTAGGGACAGGAACAAGCTACAAAAAGACTAATTCTAATTTTCCTCTTGGTGAACAAGACCAGATATTTTTCTATTTTAGTATGCTCTGAGTGTTATTCAGTATTGAAAAGGCCATAGTAATCATAGCGACAACCCTTAGAAAATGGAAATTAATGTTTTCATATGTAAGTGAACAGCATTTGTCACTCTGAATGGTAAAGTCTTGAGTCCAGGTAGCATAAAACAAAACCATTTCCACTTCTTGAGACAGAAGGGTAAGCTTAGGTTAACTAAGCTTTTAAACTTGCAGTGTTTTGTCTCCTGACTGGTTATCGAATAACATTGAATTTGATTCAATTTCACTAACGATGAAACTGATACACTCTCTCCAATGGCCTTTTTCTTATCTGACCTGTCCATATACTCCCTGACTTTCTGCACTAATTTTAGGGGTTTAAGCATTCCTAATTGAAATTTGAATATGAATACGTATCCTTTTTCTTCTCTTCTTTTGTCTTCATCAAGAAGATATCTGAATCCTAAACCAAAAGACCTTTTCTGCTAACAAAGCTGAAATGCCAGTATTGTGCCCTTTATGAACATGTAGTGAGACTGGGAGGGCAGGAGCTTCAAAATCCATCAGAAGGGGACTAAGTGGAACTTAGAGACCAGGAGAAATAATAATGCCAAGTTTGTACTACATCCGGTGTCTCTAGGGAAGGGAAACTTTTTCCCACATCACTTGGCCAGTGAGCTCTCTAGCTCCACTTGCAGTCAGTGACTGGGAGAACACTGGAGAGCCACGACAGTGGCACAGAGAGATCATATTAAAGAATGGGCCTATTCTGATTCACCTTGCACAGAAGACTAAGAGTCAAGGGGGAACATGAAAAAGAAATGAATCTCCAAATCCGCTATAGCATTAAGGTGATTAGACAGAATCCTTTAAGTATTGTATTGAATTTTCAAAGTTTAGTGCTAGTAGAATCCTCAGGAAAAAGTGACTAGAAGAAAAGCACATAATTTTCATTTGAAATTATGAATGCAAATAGAACTGTATTTTTGAGATACTGTACAATGTGTTGGAGAATCAAAATAAGTTTTTGATCTCAGAGAATTCTGCAAAACTGCAGATGTCTGTTTGGAGGCAGATATCATCAGGTGCAGGAAAAGGGGGAAAACTTCCTCTGTTCTTTATTCTTTTATGTGCTTCCAGCAAGGAGCTACCAGACAAGTGGCAGCAGTCTCAAGAAAACCTGTATTGTCTCAAAGAAAATATAAAAAGCCTGTAATTTGTTGTGACCCAAAAGACAAGAACTGCTTGACCCTTATTGCTCATGAGTTTTAATAACAGCTGAATAAAATGTGGAGTAAACTGTTAGAATTCAAACCTTTGGATGGAGTCTATGATCCATGCAAATCTACCAACGAGCTCAAATACATAGAGTTTTTTCAATTTATCAGTACACACAGTTCCCCACTTTGATACTAAACCAGTGTTACATATGTCAAAATGTCAATAAGCCTACATTTAACAGCTCTTTGAGTTTGGTACCACAAACACTCATGTCCATCACCCTTGTATTTGGTTGGTGAATTTTGTTGACCATTTAGGCTTGTTGACTAGCACTTTGATTGTGTCTTCCACAGAGAAGTCAATGCTAAAAGCAAAACAATCATTAAAACACAAACCAAAAATAAAATTACTGCAATAATAGCCCATAATTTGGCCTCAGACATCATCTGAGAACCTGTATATAATGTTCCCCAATATTACTATACAGACAATGTCAATATTAACCTTGCAACAGTTTATAATCATTGTACTGGGCCTCAATGCATTTCTGTTCAATAAAAATAGGAAAGCAAAGACTGGTGAACCAGTCCAAAGGGATAAGGGAGAGAAGACCAAATATCCAGTGTTTCAGGACAAAACAGAATAATGAGCAGAAAACCTAACTTAGGTTATTCTCTTCCTATTTCCTAGGTGCCTGACAGAATTAGACTTATGCCACTAAACTTTGTCTTTAATGTGGCACCTAATGTGCCTGTTGATCTTATTATTTGCTCTGGATAACTGTTATGTTTGAATTCTTATGGTACCTCTAGGGAAAAAAAATATTAAGGCTATCTGTCTGCAGAATGAAAACTACTGAAAATAGGAAAAAACAGGTAAGACTTTCCAGGACAAACATGAATCAGTAATCACTTGTCCCATTGCTGAGACTGGTGCTGGGAATAGTTGAATTAAGACCTGAAGAATTGAGTCCATACTAAAATCCCTAAATTTGCAGATAGTACTGAGCTTTTTCCAGCAGTGCAGTGCTGTACCAAAGGCAAATAACTCCAGAAAGAACTCATGTGGGCAGAAAGGTAGCAGATATATTCAAGGCAGAGAAATATGAAGTGATGCAAAAATAATCTAAAACACACCTCCATTATTTTTAACTACTATGTAGCAGAGTATCTTGGAGTACTCATTGGCAGGTAAAAAAAATAGTTGGCTGAATAAACATTAGCAGCCAAAAAAACCAATAAAATATTGAGCACAATCAGGAGGGGAACTAGGAATAAAATATATGTTTCTGTATATAACCAAGTCCTGTATTGTGTTCTGTGGATTATTCTGGTCTTCTTATCTCAAGAGAAATGGAGTGGAGTTAGAGGAAGTGCAGACAAAGGCAGCTGCAAAAATCAAGGCTGTGAAGCAGCTGCTTTACTCAGAGAGATCTAAAAGGCTGGGGCTCTTTGAGGAAGAGACTGACAAGAGAACATGATGCAGGTTTAAAATATCTGCAAGGTGGAAGGTAAATGGAATACAGAAATAACTGCATATCCACCTAACCTTACTTTTAACAACCTTAATAAAAGAGTTTTGGATGCTGGTGCAGTATTAGGGTAATGGACCGCTAAAAGTGCTGAAGCTTGCATGCCCTCCTTAAATAGCATTGACTTTTTCTAACATTCCAGTCAAAATATTGAGTTGGATAGGGTTTGATCTACTTGGGCTGGGTAGGGTTTGATCTGATTTACCAGGACAATTCTTGTGCTCAGGAGTTCTCTGACCCCAGAGCTGCATAATACAACCTCCTCAGGCTTTCCCCAGCAAGCACTAAACTATTTGAAGGAAAAGGAAACAAACTCTGCCTGCAGCTCCTCTATAAATCTTTCCCCAATTGCCACATGTTCATACAATTTCTAATCTGCATAATATTCAGATTGACTGATTGTAATTATTGTAATTGTCTTTTTTTTTCTTTTTGGTAGAGGATATAATACTATACTGATATAGCAGATCATATCTGCTATGAATGTGTGGATTTTCTCACTCCTTCTTTCTCACCACCCCAAAATTAGAGTGCAGAGTGAAGGTTTTACATGTGGTGCTTGTCGTTTAGTGAGACAAAACCTCCTATTTTTCGTGTGTTCCCAGATACAGACATTAACCACAAGTATGGATGAAATCTTTCCTCTAGTGAACAAATGGTTCTGTTAGAATCATAGGGAGAAGCCTACTGTTATTTTTATTTTCACATTTGAAGAACCATTAACTTCTGATATAACTGCCAGAGCTTATATTTAATGAGGAACTGTTTACACTGACAACTGCCTTCAGGCTATTGAGCTGAAATATTTGCACTGACTCAAGTCAAATGCACAAAAGAAAACCCTTACTGTCCTTCTTACCTATTAAACAGTAATGGTGCTTACCTGGGGTAGCATACTGTTGCAAACTGATCTTTTGTTTATTAATATGTGTTATAGCTTCACCTATGTGAAAATGGGGACAATAATACTAAGAACTTGACTATAAAAGTAACGGGTTTTCCATGACAGTGAAGTCGACATGAGCAATGACTGCACTTAAAGTTCTCAGATGCTTTGCTGAAGTTGTTCAGCAAAGTGAACTCAGGCTCCTTTTGCACCATCCTTCAGAAAGGTATGAATACAGTTTAGATACTCCAGTGACTTTTTCGTACATTCACAAGGCAAAAGCAGCTCTGGTTTTCCCTCAAAATTTTTGCAGCCAGGAATTTAGCACCAGAATACATAGAAGTGGAACTAAAATCTCTAAAAATTACATTGCCACAGTTTCTTTCAGACAAAAGGACCGTAAGAATTTTCCCTTCCTTGAAATGGCTTCATTGTCAAAAAAAAAAAAAAAAAAAGAAAAGGAAGCAAGGTAACTAATATTCATTGGTTATCCTCATGAAGGCAAGGAATTTCCAAGGTAAGCTAGCTGGATTAAGCCTCGGAGAAAGGCAGGCATTATGACTGCTGTTTCCTTGCCTTACCATCTCCTGATTTATGAAGCAAGTGCTTTGTCTGGCTGTAAGCCAGGTAAGTAACAAGGGTTTCTGCCTTGCTGCAAAGCAAAAGAGAAGAAAAGATCATGATGTTTGCAGAAACACTTCGTGCAGACCAAGCATGATATGGTGGCCAGGAAAATGGGAGAGGAGACTGGCACAACATTAGTGCCAGCAGGGCTGCACCTGCGAGTGGTGAGAATGGCAAGCTGGCATCTCCTCCCCTGGGTAACACTCAAGCAGAAAATTTCCATTTGATGGAGGAATTTAAAAACATTTGCAATTTAGGCAAACCAGGTTGATTGAATATCTACTACTATGAAAAGCCAAATTGAAATGTTTCCTGTTGGCATATTTCTAGTTGGCTTTTCTCTTCGTCAGACTGCTCACCTGTCTATACCAGGTTCTCAGCACATGAGCTCCACTGGAAGGAAGGAAAGCCCTTGGGGGGCAGCCTCTTGTACGCTCTAGTAGAGCAAACCCACAATATATGTATCTGAAATTGAAGTAAAACTGACATGAAGGGCACTTGGTTTCAGACTCTGTCACATGCTGCAGGGTGGCAGGTTTGCAAGCCATGGCTGTGAGACACCATGCAAAAATCTCACAGGAAATCTGAATTTCAGGGCAGCGATAAAATCTGTAGTAATCAAAATCATGCAAACAAATGAGTTTCAAAGAGGAATGTTTAGGTTGATGCTAATACAGTGCGATAGTTTGGGTTGTGAAATAGTCAGTTTGAAAAGGATATAGTCCTGGTGGGGAAGTATTCAGTATATCTGAGCTTAGACCTTCAAGTATTAGGGATTGTCCAGCATGTACACCCCTTAATTTTATTTTCTCCTCATTTAACACTTGTCTCTGCCACATTAGTTGTTTTCTATCACTGGATCATAAAAGTTCTTATTTGGATTCAATGTGAGTGACTCACAGTAAACCATGCATTCAGCAGGAAAACAGAATTTTTTTGGTTTGTATCCACAAATAATTTGATTTTTACTCAGTTAGTTGCTATGCCAAATAATTTAACAGATGTTTTCTGAAACAAAATGTCAGCCTGTGGCATGATTGCAAACTATTCAATAGATGTATTCATACCTGTGTTCATTATTCTTGCAAATCTGCATTAAAACACTGGCTGACCTCAGTGATTGATGTAAGCACTCAACTTCGTGAATTACCTATGCTTCCAGCTAAGCCTTTTCTACAGCTAACTGTCCTGTGTAAGATGGGACATATACATTCTGCAGGTATATTATGTATATTTAAATTAACACGACAGTACAGACAAAAATATTATCAAGAAAAAAACAAGGAAAAAAACCAAGAAACAAACAAACAAACAAATAGGAAGTGAAAATCTGATGGGCTGTGGGGAATGCTTTTTCTCCAGTCATGACAACCACACATAAGAGATTCAAATCTGTGAATCTTAGTCTTCTAGACTGGAGATCAACCTACTCTTGGATATTAAAAATACCCTGCTAAACTATGAATTTTGGTGGCAATTTGCTACCTCAACTAAAATCTATGGCAAAGGGGCCATAGCATTTAGGAGGGTCCTTGTACAGAAACCAAAATATTTCACAGAAACCAGCTCCCCTGCCAAATTTTCCTGAGGTGGACTTGATTGACAAAGAACAGTGCAAAAGATGAGGCTTTTTTCTTCAATTAATCTATGACTTTTAAGAGGAGACAACCAGTGGCAACAAGGGATTAGAAGAGCAATTAATGCATTTTTCTAATTTTAATAAATATTTTCAATGCTTTTTTTTAGCTTATAGATCTGTTCCTTAAGTCCCGTAGTAATCTGTGGCAGAGATGAAACCAAGAAATTACTCTGCAAATAAAAAATTCTCCACTCCTGCATGTCTTCAAATGACATCAGGCCCTTGGAGTTTTTTCTCCCAGAGGATTTTTTCCTGTGCATCATCACAGCATCATGGTCACTGTGGGCAACATGTCTAGGCTAAGCCAGCTGTCCGAATTCCCAAGGCTTCCCAAGGTACTTCCAGAGGGCAATTCAACTACTTTGGCTGGATAAGAGGAATCACAACAAAAGAGTCTAGAAAGAGACACACCTGTGGCTCACAGTGCCACCAAGTTAGCCAGGCAAAGACAAGATAAACAGAGTGCACTAGGAGCAAAAACAGCCACATACTACACAGGCATTTATATTTTACAGCTATTGTATAATATTTGGCTAGTGGTGAATTATTTGTGCAGGTAATATAAGCTTCAGAAAAACCCAGCAACTCACAGTTTTGGCATATAAGTATGCTGGCACCATGTTTTGCTTTTCTTGCTCCTGCCTTTGTAGGATCTTTTTTCTCTTCAGAACCTAGAGCTATTTTCGGAGAAGGTACCTTTCCTGGAAAGTCTGAAGTCCCAGGAATGTCATGATGCAGGACGGGGAAAGAAAATGTATAGTAATTTGTCAAATGTTGGGTCCCAAGAGCAATAGGATAACAGAAGGTTCAAATATGAATTTTGAAACAAAGTGAAATTTTGTTTAAATCTGACAGCAAATTTCAGGGTGGCTGGTGGAAAGGAGTGAAAAGGGTAGAAGACAAAGCAACACAAGCTCTATTTTCTTAGGAAATCAAGCAAGAAGGATACTTCAAATTCTCTATTAACCAATTTGTATGGGGGAAAAAACCAGATATATCTTGTCTGAGCTTTCTTTGTAAAACATACCAAAGAAAGACTACTGATGCATCAAAAGGTCAAGAAGACAACATTCAGAAAGTAAGAAATCTTTATATGATACTTCCGCAGGCAAAGAATGGAAAAAGCTATTTTTTTTCCAAAGATACAAAGTGAATTTTCAGCCTGATATGATACAATTAGCTGCCTGCAATTAAATGGCAGTGCACAAACACTACTACGTATTGCATTTGAATAGCAGTTTTTCTAAGACCAGATGGTTAAGTGGCATACTTTACAAGTGCCACATTTTAGCAACCTGGAAAAGTTGGTTGTTACTTTTGATCTTCATTTTCATTTACTTAAACAATAATGATGAAAGAACAGAATGCTTCAGGCAGATTCAGGTTAATAGGTATAAATTGTGCTCTGGAGTATTGACTCTTTAAAATCAGTTATTAATTCCTATAAAACAGCCTATCTAATTATTTTTTACCTTATTGTAGAAAGTGTATATGAATTAAACACGTGCATATAAGGTGAAACCCTGAAATCTGTGTTCAGTTTTCAGTTCTACATTTAATGAAGTAACATTCCTACTTAAGTGCAGGCGGAGATCAACAGAAAGCTCTCTTCTTTCCACTAATACTTTTATACACACACACACCAGAATTTATTGAGTATTCTCTTGGCCAAGGCACTCTGCGTGTTGTGGAAGGTCCAGCAGAGCAGAGGCACGAGTTTCATTTAAACCACCCAAATCCCAGATAAGGGATCCCCAGGTCCCTGGGCTATGGGTCAGTTCATGATTTGTTTATGTTAATAATGCATATTTTAACCTGGAATGGCATCTTGGACATGAGAAATATTCCCAAGGAAAGTTTCCACAACTGCTACATTTCTTCTGAAAGTTTCATGACTGATAAAGTCATGTTATGAAACACAGGAAAAAAAATACAACCCAATTCCTGAGCCATTCCATTACTAGTCTTTGAGATCTACTGACATTAGAATGTCACTGTACAAAGAATGAGAGTGAGACTCATTTGAGGAAGTTATTGAGTTAGCCACCCTCCAGTTCCTTTGCCATCAGTGGAGAGAAATGAGCTCTTGTTGGACTAATCCCATTCTGCCATCCACAGCTAAAATAGAACAATTCAAATCCCAAATATGTCATTTCCACTCTATTACTTCAAGGGACCTTAGTGATGACCAACTAATGTGTATATTTCTTCAGCAAAGTCAAGCAAGCCCCAGTCCAAGGGCCCTTTCCCTGAAGGGATAAGGCCACGGAGAAGGGAAATCAGGCCTATTGTCATGCTCCAGATTCATCACCAAGGCAGTGGCAGAAGCCAGGCTGCATCTGTGTTCCCCAAACCACTGGGCTGCATGGCCATTCCATCAGACTGCAATTCCATCCAGCACTTTGTAGCAATGTTGATGGATATTTGGGGTTTGTGAAAAAAACATACAATTCGTATTTTATGAAATTACTTCAGTGTCTATTGCCCTATGTATGAGGCAGTCTGGTTACTTGAAATGTCTCACAGCTGAACAGAGACCTTAGTCTGGATTTCAGATCCAGAAACCCTCGCTGCAGAGCACTTAGCAACTGGTGCAGCATAAGATGCAACAGTTTCTTGTAAGATATTGATATAATTAGAAGTAAGTGACATTCAGCAGAAGGAACGTTCACTTCTTGATCATCAAAAATAACACCCACACAATAATATAGCTGTTGTTTTCCACCTCTTCCACTCAGACATGCCTCTAAAACATGTCCATTTGTTATAATGAAGCACTGCCTTGGCAGCTCTGTTTCTTCTGTGATTGGTTTGGTCTGCTTCAAGCTCCATGAATTTGCTTTACATTACCTCCATCTCTTTCAGCCTGTGCTCAAGGAACCCTAGCATACAACATTTGTTCATCTCAAACTTCTGCTGCCTTTCTCAGCTCATTAAGTCTATCTTTCCGTGGCACTTCAAAAGTAGGAGGGATTTGAAATCCTTATTGAAACTTGACCCCGACCTTCCTCAGTGGATTTGAGCAGAATCAAAGATAAGAGTGTCTAATCAAATCCATAATGCTTGACTGTCACCTGTGAACAAAGCCTCCAGGAAAACCTCTGCTCAGGAGGATTGGCTGATTCCAGGCTGCTCATCTGCTGTCCTGTCCTTGCAGACAGCTCAGCTCACACATGGTGCCCACACCTCTCCTGTCCCCACTGCTGAACTGGTACAGGGGTTTCTCTGCCTTACAAGTCTCTAACACTATCTGGAAAGGTGTGGGGGTTTCTTCAAATCTTCTTACATAGGGAGCTAGGAAAAAACTGGTTGGAGAAAGCACTTTGGGATTCAGCTTTCTGTGAGTAATGCCACAGCATTCCTTTGAACACATGTACTGATGAGGGGTTATCCGAGTCACACAAATCTGCTTCTGAGTTTCAGTCTTCCCAGCAGCAGAGCAACAATCACTGTACCAAAACTGCCAATTCATGGGTACAAAGAAAATGTCAGATTGGATTTAGAGCCCCTCTCTGAACTTCATTGCACTTGAATATCTACTTAAAAGGTTCCCATTTTTATTCTTTTCTGCAACATTAAATTTGTCTTTCAGTCCCACTGGAAATCATCTGGCCTCTCTTTGAATGAATTGATTCTGAGTGGCCAATTCATTACTGCACTATAGGGAAAAATTATCACAGGAACTCTGCCAAGCATCCTGATAGCCAGCTGATATAGAATTGTAAGAGTCAGTGAAGCGATAGTTTCATTATATTTGTCAGATTGCATGCATTAATAAGATTATTTATTTTAATAAGTGCTGGCAGTATCTGTAACCTGTTCAGAGCACAATACCAGAAATTTGTTGACAAAGTTGTACAAATCAACACATCACATACTCTTCTTCTTGGGTTTTTTTTGTTTTCAGGTTGGTTTGGGTTTTTTTATATCTGTTAGTAATATATTTATCTATGGGCATAAGAGCGTTTCTACAGGTCCATTTACTTCATTGTCCTGTGTGTATAGCAGACTAATATGAAAAGCTTTAGCAAACCATGTAAACAATAGAAGAGATATATTGTGCTTTCCTCCTCATGCACCCTCCCAATAACCCATGACTTAAGGCTGTTCTGAGCTCATGGCTATGTCTATGTTTAATCAGAACTGGTGGATTTTCACACCTTGTATAAAGTTCTTTTAACCCTTTTATAGCTTTTGCCTCCACATATCTGGTAACCATTTGTTTCACTAAATTATGTATTTAGTGAAAAAGCACCAGGTGTGTTATACTGCCACCTGATAATCTCACTGGATACCTTTTAGAGTTTGTGTTAGGAGAAACAATAAATGAGTGTTTTTTAACCACAAATATGTCCTAACCTTTATTTTGTGATCTAGTGTCTTATACCCCCTTGAGACTTTTTTTTTCTATCCCAATATGTTCAGTTTCTTCATCGGGGTGGGTGGAATTGGGCTGTTGGTTATCTTCATTTCCCATCTCTGCAGCTTCTTTTCCTTCTACTGTATACTGAGAACTAAGACCAAAATTGTATTCAGCATTCAATATGTAGACACACGATGAATATATACACAGTATAATAAGGTTTTCTAGTTTGTTCTTCATTCTTTTGATAATAGTTCCTAACACCCTTTCTGGTGTTTTTTTCAACCACTGCCAAGACTTTATAATGAACAAATTCTTTATAAAGAACAAATAAGGACAATCTCTGTTCTGAATGATAATGGCTAATTTTGAGCTCATAACTGTGTAAATATAGTTAGAGTTGGCTTTCCTGATGTGTTCTACTTTGCATCCTATCGACACTGAATTTCATTGGCTATTTTACTACCCAGTTTGTCAATAATCAGAGAGTCATAGAATGTTAAGGGTTGAAAGGGACTTTAAAGATCGTCTAGTCACGATGCCCCCTGCCATGAGCAGGGACACCTCCCACTAGACCAGGTTGCTCAAGACTTCATCCAACGTGGCCTTGAACAGTGCCACGGTTGGGTTATCCGCAGCCTCCTGGATCAACCTGTTCCAGTATCTGAACCACTCTCATAGCAAAGAATTTCTTCATAATATCTAGCCTAAATTTCCCCTCTTTCAATATTTACCCAGTATTTCTTGTCCTACAAGTCCCTAATGAAGAGTCCCTCTTTGGCTTCTTTGTAGGCCCCTTTCAGATACTAGAAGGTTGCCATGAGGTCTCCCCAGAGCCTTCTCTTCTCAAGCCTGAACAACTCCAACTCTCTCAGCCTGTCTTCATAATAGAGGTTCTCCTGTCCTCTAATCAACTTCGTAGCCCTCCTCTGGACTTGCTCCATGTCCTTCTTATGTAGGGGGCACCAGAACTGTATGCAATACTCCAGGTGGGGTTTCACAAGAGCAGAGTAGAGAGGGAGTGTCATCTCCTTCATGACCTGTAGTAGAGGGTGGCTGGGCACTGGAACAGGCTCCCCAGGGAAGTGGTCACAGCACCAAGCCTGACAGAGTTCAAGAAGTATTTGGACAATGCACTCAGACACATGATATGATTCTTGGGGCTGTCCTGTGCAGGGCCAGGAGTTGGACTCAATGATCCTTGTGGGTGCCTTCCAGCTCAGGATATTCTATGATTCCATAATTCAAGTGTTCTTGACAGAGAAACCATCAAATTGTTGATCCTTGACAATTTGTTTCACTTGATCTTTTTTTGAAATTTGTCATCATGTTTGGAACCTTCTGTTCTCATAATTAGAAGACCAGTTTAAGAGAGATACACACAACAGAAAAATTAGTTTGTGATTTTCAGATTTGAGTTCTTTGAGAATACAAGGAAGAAAGCTATCGATTCCTATTTGCCTATTACAATTCCTTCTATAATTTTTTTAAGACTTCTTCAACTACTCCACTTTAATATATCTATTCTGATCCAAGAGAGAAATTTCTTTTCTACTCATTTTGCAAGGAATTTAAAAGCTTGATATGTGTTATTTTGATAATACACATGTGATAATACATTATACATTGTATTGTTTGCCAGTTAAATATTTGAATCACAACAGTCATTCCCTTGGAAGATTAAAAAAAACCCCAAACTAGCAGAGCAATCGAAGAGCAATAATTGCCTCGGTTCTATCAAATTCATACTTCATCCCAGAAGCTTAATTGACTTGAGCAGGCTGACAGCTCCCCAGATTTAACTAGCTTGTAGCAGTTTGAGATCTGTCTAATTGATCGAGTTTAAAGTATGTGAAACCACTGCTCATTTTTCTCAATGAAGGTTTTGTAACTGGGGTCCATATTGCTTTTGAGCATCAGATTGATGTGAAAACAAAAATCATGTGGGAGAATGATATGGGTTATTGACTGAACTGCAGGGAATTTGAAGGCAGAAAGGAGTGCATTAGCGTTTACATACAACTGAGCTAAACAAGAATGCCAAATGCTCCCCACTAAGAAGTATTTGAACCATGACCTCTAACTAGCAATTTTAATTTTAGACAGCATTTTTTTTTCCAGTTTAACACAGATCACTGCTATAGGAAAGCCTTATTTCTTTTCTGGTTGTTTTACAAGTTGCTTAAATACCCAGAAATCGTTGAACTTCTGGAGAAAAGCATTGAGATTAAAAAAAAAAAAGCTGGTAAAGAGTTGTGTGAAACAGCTGCTTTCAGTACTTGGAGATTAATAAACAGATTTTCCTATGGGTGGGATTTTCCTCCTCCCACAAAAGCCCTATCACACGTATCACTAGGGTGCTCAGTTCATTGCCAAAGGTACAATTCACCTGCCCAAAGGCAGACGTAAGTACCAGTCTTTCATGGAGAAGTGTCAGTGACACTGGATCAGGGAGAAAGTCTGGAGTTTAGAAGCACATTTTGAGAGTAGGTGTGTTTACCTGCTCCATCTCCTTTTATGTTTTTTCATTGCTGTGAAGAAAAGATGTGCTGCTTTTGGAGAAAGCTCAAATACTGCACAGTGACAATTGTAAATACAGTTCACACCAGGTGTGAACAAGAGAAATAGCACCAGAGGAATGTGTTTCAGGTTAGGTCTTACCTCCTGCCAATTGTTTTGGAGGAAGACAACTGTAGAAGTTGTGGGAAGAAGAAAGTGGGAAAATCGAAGTGTTTCTGTTTTTGAAAGCAATCTGCCACCTCAAACAGGAAACAGAGAGGAAAGGAAGAAAGATAGATCACACTCTCTAGAGGAGATTAGAGGAGATAGAGGAAATTGGCATGGTCTCTTAAACATATTGTAAAGACCATGACCTTGGCAGATCACCTCCTCTTTCCCAGGTGAAAATGATCAGCTGAAAAGTGTTCACTGGGAATTCTTCGGTCAGAGCTAGAGACCTTGGGAGGGTGCTTCTTGCTTTTTGTCATGAGCAAGGGATTCTTGTTGCTTATTAGAGCAAGGGATTCTTGTTGCTTATTAGACAGACAAGGAATGATTTGAATTACTTCAGGGAACTGGTGTTTAGATTTTTCTCACAATAGCTGTAAAATTTAACCTCATCTCTCCATGGGTTTAGTGATGCCTTTTCAGTAATTTTAAATATTTGTCATATTATGGGAAATCCATAAAACCAAATCCAATTCTGTCTTTGGCAGTTTTCTGTCACTATATCCTAGTCCATGTTCTCAGTCTGACTCAGGAAATTACCAAGGACAAATGGAAAAACACTATCTTCACAATTGTTTACTTTGTTTTTAATATTATTTTAGTGGCATTTGTCTTCCTTTTGCCTTTAACTTTAGTGTTAGTGTCTCTCAATAGAGAGATGTTTCTTATGTAAGTGATTTATATCCAGGAGCACTGATTAAAATTGCTCCTGGACAGCTGTCTTACATGTATTAGAGACACAGGAGTCACCTCACTGAACTTGTTCTGGGGAGCCCCAACTTTACTTCCTGCCTTAATTTCCCCATACGGTTTATTTAAGTACCAGACCTGCAGTTAAGATATTCTCTTTCAGCAGAGAAGAAAAAAAAGGGGAAAATTGCTTCCACATCATCAGCTGATCTGAAGATGCTCAACCACAAATGCCAAAATCAGGTTGTATCTTTATCACCAGAAAACAAGTAACTCATTGTAACTAAATATGTATAAAACTATGTAAATTAGAATACTATACATTATCATCTTTTATATATACTACATATTATATGACTATTAAAATTATGACACTGGATCTCAGGGTTGATGGTAGAAAGCAAAAAAGTTGCCTAAGTTGGTCTGGTCATGAGGACACATTTTTCTGTCAGCCCCAAAACAGTGACTAGTCTGACACTCTCACCAGATTTGGTAATATCTTGAGCTTTTCTGCAACCAGCAGCAACAAGCAGCACAGACTTCCTAGACAAGGGGTAAGCAGTGATATCAGGTCTTCTTGCCTGTATAGAACACAAGAGGTTTTGCTACAGATTTAGTCCAGAGAAATAGTTCAAATGTACCATAAGACATTATTTTTGTTTTTCTAAATGTTTCTTGTTTCAATATGTAAGAATTCCACCGACAGAATACTGGTACAGTAAGTATGATTATAAAAAACAAGAGAGTGAAAACTTAAATAATGGAGAATGATTTATGCAATAGATATAAAACTTGTGAAGTTTGTGGATTGTGACAACATCAGAGACTTGACTCTTTTGACGAAAGGAAGATGGAGCAATGAAAAGTTTGTGCATGCAAGCGAATTTTTTTTCCTGAGTTTTCTCAGGAGACACTGGTAAGAAAGGACAAAACTGATACTCTTAATACCTGTGAGGGACCAAGTAGCAGGTCAAGTGAAACCTTACACACACAGGCCTGTATTTCTGTTGGTTTATGGCCTAAATAAATCAAATAAGCAAGGACACATCCATTATTTCTTTTAAATATGCCATGCTCATGACAAGGATGTTCCAGCCCAGTCTATGGACTGACTTACTGATGCAAAGGAATTAACATGTCAAACAAAAGCATTCTGCTTTGGCCTTAGATTTATTTTGTTATAAAGATCAAGACCTAGTAAGTCATATCTGGGAAATTTCACTCTTCCTCTGCTGTCATCTGTTTTATGTTAATGCATTCTTGGTCTAGGAAAGTTAAGTACATGAAACCAGAAAGTAATTTCACACATCCCTACAGAAGTATAGATTTGTTGAGTGGACATTAGACTATATCAAAAAATAAAGTTTATAACACTTTTTGTTGAGCATCATATTTGTTATTTAACAGATTTATGGGGAAAAAAATATTCCCATAAAGCTCAGATCACAGCTGTAGCTATAATAATATCTGTAATAACAGTGGGGTTTGGTTATTTTTATGTTGGTTTGCAGTGTCCTTCTGGCAGAAAATTAATCAAATGTATTTATAGATGTGACACTTGGACATAGTGAAATAGAATAGAAACATAAATATCCCCCAAGACTGGACATGATAATTTGTTTTATAGTCAATATAAATGCAGTTTGTTCCTCTCATATATCCTAACAGTACATAAGAAGATGCCATAAATGAAACCTTTGTGAATAATGTTTTATCATAAAAAAATGCTGTCATGAAGACAAGCTTTTTAGCAGGAAGGTGGAATTTCCCATGTAAATAACATTATAGAATTATGAAACCGCCCACATACCTCATAATATAATATTCAGAATGAAGGCTTTTAGTTCAAATCAAAAGTGTTGGATTTAAAGGTGAATTTACTATTCTAAATCAGAAACAAAGTCTCTGATTTCAAATTATTTGGGTGGTGAATCATTTGAACATTTTGATGAAAAGGATTGATTTTCTGTTCTTGACAAGTATCATAATTTGGATTTTCTCTATGTTTTTGGAAAAAATAAATCAATTCTTACATTGTTTGTGTTTTTGATCTCCAATTTGACAAGCTTAGAATAAAAATATGTCCTGTCTAACTTCAGGAAAAGCCAGCTGAGGCATTCTAAATAGCACAGGGTACCTGACAGCTATCAGGACAATATTCTTTCCAAGATGTATCTTGGAGATTGTAATATGTTCAGGTTACCTAAGCTTTATAGTTATTACTGAGGTGATTCCTTGAATATGTATGCAAAGGCAACCTTCACTGAAATTAATGACTTCTGGAGAGGTCTCAAAATAACTTTGTATCTTTGGACCAGTATCCTGCATTTAAGCCTTGAGCCTCCAACAAGTGCATCTGAAGCAGCATCAGTGACATGGTAGCAGTGTCTGAGCATCTATGAATTAGAAGTGGTTATCAGGCCCATCGCAGTACATTTAATGGACAGGATTCACTGGGAGTTCAGTTCATGGTATGGATTAGCAATGATCCAGAATGTAGGAGTAAATCTGGGCTTTACCTTTTTCTGAGAAACGTAAGCGAACTGAAGGTAAATACTATCTGAAATCAAAGAAATGATGGTTGATGTGGTGTTTCTTTTCTTTCTGGCATAATATGAAAGCAGAGGCTTTGTAGCAGCAGAGCTACACCAAGTCCAATAGCAGGTTTGCTTCCACAGAGACATGTCTGTATTCTTAGAGCCAGAGGTGGCCATCGGTGTGGCTTCTGAGCAGGTCATGGAAATTACCAGCTTGGCTGGGCAGCACCCAGGCTTCAGCAACACTGTAAGGACGCTGCAAAGGTCACCCTCAGTAAGTGTTTCTCAAGGAAATTGATATGATATGAAGGTCATGCTCCTAATTACATAGAAAAAAGGTTAAGTTGATAAAAGAAAAGTCTCAATTGTCATTTATGACTAAGATGACCCTATAATACATACACAAACAAGAAAAAACCCACAAACATTAGAGGGAAGAACTTGTGAAGAAAAAGGAGAGGGATGCAGAGTGAGATGTATGTGTCCTTCTTTGTGCACTGAGTGCAGTGACCAACTCAGGGCAGAAGCACTGGGTCTTAAGAGACTCTGGCTGCCGTACTTGTACCCAAGCCCTCACTGAACCACCACCTCCACAGACATGCTAGCCTCCTTGGTATGGAACTCTTACCCTGCCATACACAGTGTGTCTGCAAGGCCCTGCAGGGAGCCCCATGTTTGCTTTCTAAATACCCATAGCCTCAAACATAATTGTTTTTTCTTCCAGACTCCCAAAAGATGCTTATGAGACAGAGCTCCTCCATAACTTCACATTCAGATGTAAAGTGCACTGCAGTAATAATTCTGATAGCTGACTTCTGGCATTAGGCCAACATCTGAACTCTTTCACAGAAATTGGAAATGGAGCAGGTGTCATGGTTTAACCCACACTGCCGCTCACTCACCCCACCCGGTGGGATGGAGGAGAGAATCCAAAGGGTAAAAATGAGAAAACTTGGGGGTTGAGATAAAGACAGTTTAATAGGTAG
This sequence comes from Calyptomena viridis, assembly GCA_013390005.1. NCBI lineage: Eukaryota > Metazoa > Chordata > Aves > Passeriformes > Eurylaimidae > Calyptomena > Calyptomena viridis. Next base: position 433,678 of record WEIV01018668.1, on the reverse strand, counting down.
GGCAAAAGCTTCCCACAAGCAAAGCAAAACAAGGAATTCATTCACTGCTTCCCATGGGCAGGAAGGTGTTCAGCCACCTCCAGGAAATCCAAGCTCCATCATGTCAGTGACTTTGGAAGAAAAATGCTGTACTTCTGAACATCCTTCTCTTCCTTCTTCTGCCAGCTCTGTTTACTGAGCATGATGCCATATGGTGTAGGATATCCCTATGGTAGCTGGGGCCAGCTGCCAACTCCTGTTCCCTCCCAACTCATTGTCTACCCCCAACTCTCTCACTGGTGGATTGGTATGAAGAGCAGAAAAGGCCTTGAATCTGTGCAAGCACTGCTCAGCACTAAAAAACCATCTCTGTATTATCAACCCTATTTTCAATCCAAACCCTATTTTCAAATCCAAAACACAGCCCCATACTGGTTACTATGAAGAGGATTAACTCCACTTCAGCCAAACCAGCCCAGCGGGGGAGCTCTGTGTGGCTCCAAACTGCAAATTGGAGTCCTTGAGTTCAAACAGAAGAAATGGGAAGAAGGGAGCAGGCTGTGATGGGAGGTCCCTGCAGCTGTGAGACTGGAGGTGTGTCCAGGCTCATACCTAATACAGCTCATATTTAATACACTGCTGTTTAGCTCAGCCTGAGGCATGATGATGAGCTAAAGCACGTGTGAAATTTAGCTGAATGAGCTGGTGCAAACAATACAAAATGTCACTTCTCAGCAAGGGTAATAACACTGCTGGAACACAAATCATCTGTTGGGACACAGCCAGACAGCAGTAAATAACAGGCCTAATAACAGAAAATATACACGATATATGGTAGGTGTGATTAAGTTTCAGGCAAATATCTGCCAAGTATGACTGTAAGGATTGTAACGTGGAGGATGGGGTAGAGAAAACCAGTGTGAGCCACGAAGGAGCGTGTGACTGGCAACACTGAAGTGCATTTTAATCATTGAGCTAGCACTAATCTTCACTTCCCTGAAGAGCCAGCTGAGGCTGCTGAGGGTGGCTCTGAAGAGTTTTGGGAAGGCAAAACCACTTGGCTTCCCACAGCATAGGCTGCGATTTGAAGTGGAATAAATACTGGCAGAGGTTATGGTTGTAAACCGAGCAGCAACGGCAGGTGGGAACACCAGGAGCACAATGTTTTCCACACAATATTTCGTCTTGTGATTTTATTCTACTCATCCCCTGGGAAGCCCGACATCATCTTAATCTGCATCCATTGTTGTGTAAATGTTTGTCTGAATTACTCCTTTCTCTGTGAGGATAGGTTAATGGTGGGCCAGCATGAACCTTACGTTTGCTCACCTACAGGAAAGCACTTTCCCTGGTGTGGCACCATGGTCAGCAAGCTGCTCTCCTCCTGACTGGGCATTCCCCACACTCCTGCCCCCAAAGGCATCTCCTCCAGGAGCCTCTTCTACATGCTGTCGTCTGTTTCTGTAGCTTATGGGCAGATGAGTGACAAGGATGAGCACCCAAGAGATCCCAGGGCCGGAGAACCCCTTTGAGAATAGACCAGTGTGAGCTGGGGCACTGGCAGGGAAGAGGAAGGACTTCCCTTCACCCAGAGCAGAAAGACCAAAACCCCTTGGAGACAGCTGCAGAGAAGGAAACATGAGAGAAGTCCCCATTCAAAGCAGTGGGAACCACGGGGGACAGCATTTTGGTAGCAGTATAACTCCCCAGAGAGATAAGCACAGCTCCAAGTGCTGCTGCAAAATATCCCGCCTAGAGTTCTATGCTCAGAGGTGTCCGTATGAGAAGCACTTGATGTATCAACCTATGATTTAACCTCCAAGGTGAAGCCTTGACAGCCCTACAAATAGTGTTCTGTCACTATGGAAAAAAACCCTGTGCCTGTTGTGGGTCTGGTGGCAGGTCTAAAGCTGGGCAGTCTTCTAGAGCCTACAGAAGCTATCTTGGCACATAGGCCTAGATTCTGGACATGAGACTTATACTGACCCCCAAGAAAATTTTAACCTCACAAGAACAGGTAAAAAGTAATGAGTAACTTAGACAAAGCAGCTGATAGCCATCGGCTACTTTTTAGCCTTACTGATTTGAAAACAACATCGGTGGTGTAGTGGCATTACTCTTTATAAGCAGAAAAGCAATGTATCAGAATAATAGCTAACAGTCTTGTGCTTCAGAAAATAACAGACTAGAATATCTTTGTTTAGGCATAATAGGAGACTAAAAAATAATCTTAAATTGGATATGATGCAGAAAGCACTTCAGTGAAGTGCTGATGTAATAAGTTACCTTTGTTGCTACATAAACACAAAGAATAACCTTTTCTAGGGTGTACTATGGCTAGCCTCAGTAAATAGATGCACACTAATTTCCATCCGAAAATTATACATGCCTACCACAGAATGCAGAAATACTCCGCAATGTTAATTCCATGCCAGTAGGGGATTTCACTTGAGATAATAAAATCTGCATATGTTGATAGATGAATGTCTGACACACTCAGCTTTACAAATATGATTAAGCCAATTTTTAAAAAAGTATTTTCAGAATTATGCAGTAGCACAACCTACAGCCACTATTCCCTGGGTATTTTTTAAAACATGAAACAGTTACATCACTTTCAAATTTGGAAATTGTGTACAAGTTAAACAAAGGTGCAAAGGGAAGGGAAAGGGAAAGCAGGGAAGGGAAAGGGAAAGCAGGGAAGGGAAAGGGAAAGCTGAAAGGGAAAGGGGGAAAAGGAAAGGAAAAGGGAGGGAGACGGGCAAGGCAAGTCAAGGCAAGGAAAAGAAAAGAACAAATAAGAGTTTAATTTTTGAAGAATTACTTGTTTTACTTTCTTTGCCCATTTCTTGCAACCTAGCTACAGAATGTTTTATTTCTGGTGTGTGTTTTCTTTCTCTGTTGAAAATGTTTGTCAACATCTGTGGCACATAAAAGGAATCTCAGGACACAAGCTAACAGGCATTTTCCAAATAAGAATCCTTTGAAACATCAATATATCTTGTTTAAATCATATAACTTGAACCCTGGGGTAGCTGCTCTCTCAGTATTAACACCCTTTTTATATACAGTTAACGATATGCAAGTAACAACCACTTGCTTCTGGTTTGTTTTGAACCACTTTAAATTGTCATGGGATTTTGATTCAGTGATTTAAGTATTTGTAGATTCTCTGAAATTACTAGCATGGAGAAGACTGAATTTACCAGAAGAAGCACAGCACAAATAAGTGTAGTTGAAACACAACCTGGCAAAAAAAATGGAAAAAATAAAATCATAAGGGCAAGAAAATTGGCATGTGGAGAAATAAATCTTGTATTTAATATAGAAAGCCTTTATCTTGCTTTGGTTGTTACGTAGTCTATCTGTCATGGTGGTTGGATTATGAATCTATTATGTCAGTGTGATAATGAACTAAATACAACATGTTAGACTGTGGTATGGGCTAAAATATTTTAAGTATATATAATGACCTTGAGTATACACAGAAATACATGAAAAAAACCAGAGACAACTTAAAATTGACTTTATTTTGAGACTTGTATCTGCATACACACAGAGACTGCAAAAGCTTCCACAGAACTCAGAGACACCCAAGCATGAAACTGCTGAAACAACCTTGACTCATAAGATGTGGGAGTCACAGATTACATTTTTTCAATATTTCTGTTATTCTCTCATATTGTGACAAGTGAACCTTAATCTGTTCCAAAATAAAATCCATGGTTGGCTTGCTTCCACCTTTCTGTGACAGCATAAAGTGAGTTTCTGTTCTGAGTGGCAGATAATTTCTTTAGTAAACATGTAATACTGTAGAAAAAATAAGTAAAGTAAGTATATTGGAGGTTTTAATCCTAAATCAGGGAAATTTTTGTGCCTTTTTAGTTGTTGTTGCATTGGGCTTTCATGTCATCATCCATGAAAATTAAAGACAGGTTACACACTGTCAGTATTTGAAAATGGCTTTCTATTAAGGAAAGGTTAAGAAACCAAAGAAAAAGCCAAACGTAACACAAGCAAGAAATAAGAATTATTTCAATCTCTGCCCTTTTTACGTGCCTCGTTTTGAATTACTTTTAAGAGGGATTATGTTTTTGAGAGAAAAATTGACCTTCAAAAGCGACTGAAGTCCTTTATCTCCCAAACTCTTATTAAGGTCTACTTCAGACTGTCATAGACCAAATGGCTTATGTGGGGGCAAAATTAATTTAAAAGGTGCAAGCTCTCCTTGCTGTAATCTGCTTGGTTGTGAAATATTCTGAACGTGTCTGTGTATAGACAAATCTTATGAAAGTCTAAAAAGAAAACAGTTACCATAAACTATTGATCAGCTGTGATGCCACAGTGCAATTATTGAAAGCTCCTGAATGTAGTTATTTCTTATGCACCTGTGTCTCTGGTCTCTCTCCAGTACCACACACTCCAAACACCTCTCTTCCATGGAAGCACTGGTCCTCCCCACCTCACTCCTGCAGGAACAATCCAGGTGTCATCACAGGCACCGAGGCTGCCCTTGTTGTCCCCTCTGAAGAGTGCCTCTTGTGCTTCCTTGCAGAGGGGAAACGAGGAAACTGGAGGAGCACTGTCAGTGTGAGGCAGGAGATGAAGAAAGTACTTTCTGCTCGGTTTGGAGGAACCTATCAGCACTGCTTTTCCCACAGAGAGGGGTTTCCTGGGACCTCCTTCTGACGTGGCTGGAGCTGCTCTCTCTTCTTTCAAGTGACAGAGCTATGGGCTGCTGTTAATCGTACCACCAGCTCCTGCTTATACAGCCTGCAGGATGTAAAGCTGAAAATTGCCCACAGCTCTCAGGAAATTATCTGATAGAGCTACAACTTTCTTTTATTCAACTACTTTCTGAGAAGTGATTTTAAGCTCCAGCATTTGAATAGAAGCCTGGCTGAGATTAGTTCTTGAACAGAATCTGTTGCAGTTAATAGCCCATTCTCTCCCTCAGTCAATAGACTTTCTTCTTTAAAACCTCAGGGAAGCAATTGTGGCAGCTGAGTTTGGTGAGGTGTTGCTAATGTATTGCCAATTAACTATTACGTTTACTGGTGAATTCAGTTGACTTCTTTGTATATTATAATCACATAAAAAAGATATCAGGAGGTAATTAAATGAAATATTGTTTAAAGAGACCTAATACAAATCTATCAATAGAAATATATTTCAGCTATTTAAAGAACCCATCAACATTTATCATGTTGACATGACACAGGAGTTAGATAAAGAGACTTAACATTTCCTTCAGAACATTTTCCAATATTCAGCATTTGAATGCTTTAGAGAAAGCAAACATTGAAAAGCTATTTAAAGTAAAGGCTAGATTTCTTTAAACAGCAGAAAATCCGAGAAGTGAGGAAGATCAGCTTTTAAAACATAAGTTATACTGGTTTTAAAGCCTTCTTGACTCTTCTCTCTGTTAAAAAGTAAAACACTATAACTTATTATTTTTGTTGTCAATTTTTTTTGTAGCCAAAAAATAATTGTTTTCTTGATAATTGTTTTCTTGGATAAAACTTCATCCATTGCTGTGATGGTTCTTTATCTATTTAAGAAAAGGTATCCATTTCTGTAAGGTGGCTGCTGCCTTTATGACACTTTAAAAAGCAGTTCATGGGTGATGCTCTGCCAGAGCAGCCAGCCTGTGATGTACAGCACCCCACCAGCCCCAGGCACATCCAAGAGGAAATGGGAGAAAAGTGGCAACTCCCATGGCAAAGCAATTGTAAGTGTGCACTGAGCATATCTGTAGAAATCTGGTAATGTTTCTAAATCACAAGTTTACCTGTTTAAGCAGCATTTTATATAATGGCAGATTTGAAACACAGATAGTCTTAGATGAGTGGGCTGGAGTATAAAGTAAGGAACAGGCATGCTGGCTGAGAATAAAGGCATACTAACCCTAAGGTATCCCTAGTGCTCAGGTCTAGCAAGAGCAATTAGCTTACATGATCAGCTCATTAGAAGCTGTGGGAGAAATTACCTATATTCATTACAGATGATGATTCTGGACAAGATTTAGTTGCTTGTGTCCTCAAATCATATTTTTAAACTACTGAGAGTAAGGGAAGGCAGAGATGAACATTAAACAGAAGCAAAGGCAGCATTGAGAAGAGGGCAATGCTGCTGCAAGGCTGACCATAGCTCAAAATTCTGGGCACATCTTGGGGACTTCCAAGGACAATAGAGCAAGTTGTTACACAGGCTTTATATTATTAAGTCTGATTTCTTCTGGAGTTTTTGGTGACTTTTTTTTTACTGTAAGGCTGATTCAAATTCTCATATGTAAGGACCTAGTTTTTTGTTTGGTTAGGTTTTTGGTCATTAAGCCTGTATGTGAAGTGGACCAAGTGGATTCAGGAAACAGATAAAACAGTGTTGTTGAGAACTCCTGAGTAACCTGTGTCCTTACTTATACATGGGGGACCAAGAGAAGCATGGTCTCTGTGATGCGAAAGTATCAGATTTGACAAGATTTTTGAAAAAGGAGTTCATGCAATGGGTTGGTTTATACCAAAAAAATCCCATAAAAAACACTTAGAGATTTACGTTAAAATATTACTTGCAAAGACTTATCTTTGCCAAGACAAGCTCACAAAGGCACAAGTGGTAAAGCAAACTAGAAGGTAGGAAGGCTAAAGAAACACAGCAGGGTATTCTAAGGCTTTTTGACTCTTGAAGTTTGATTGTGGATGAGAGAAAACAGAAACCTCCAGTAACTCCTTTGGTTAGCCTCTCATTTAATAAAATAAGTATCTAAAAACAAACAGGTAGGAAAAGACTGTAATCTCCAGGCATGTACGAAAGCAACTGCTATTGTTTTTTAATGCACAAGCAAGTTTATAATGATTCAGCAAATAAATACGATTTGTCAAGAACAAATCGTATCAAACCGATCTAATTACCTTCTATAATAGGGTAACAGACTTAGCAGGGAGGAGAGGAGGAAGCACAATATGCTGCATTGTCTTCGCTTTTGAAAAAAAATTGTGGTAGCTAGGGACTCTGTGGAGGAAAAGCTGGTTGGGAAGTAATATTCAGAAAGATTCTATGAAGAGTTAACTGTCAAAGAATAACCAGGGTTCAGCAAGAGTCTCTTTTGAATATAGTTTTCTGAGTACTTTCCATAACAACTGTTATGACATTTTGCACTTCAAAAGTCTGCAGGGCATGCTAGTTTAGGCAAGACTGAAGGCACATTTGAAGGCAAGATTGGACTTCTAATTGCCATGACCAACTGGGGAAACTGCCTAGAAAAATGGGGATTAAATTTAGTAGGACAAGCTACCTTGCTACACAGGCAGAAATAGTCACAAAGATAGGGCAAAGGGTGGCTGGACTTTGTTTGGTGGTTGTCAGACATGTACTGAGTTGTTGGCAATGTCAGTCTGTGGCAAAAAAAAAACCCCAAACAAACAAAAAACAAACCAGAGTTAATACAAGGTTTTTTAAATAGAAAGATCCTGCAAAATACACAGAATAACCCCTCTGCCCTATTTCACTTTTGTACAGCTTCCACCAACATTTTTTAATGTGCCATTTTAGGTCTTTCTTTACATCAATTTAGGCAAACATTGGTTGGAAAGGGTATAACTACCTCATTTTGTCTTGGCCACAGGAGTGAACTAGATGATCTCTTGAAGTCTCTTCAAAAAGCCCTATTTTTCCGTTGTTTCAATGTAAGAATAAAATACAATGGTGGTAATCACTCCTGCTCAGTGCTACAGTTCCCTCTGTACTTTCTTTTTTCACATACTCCTTTCCTGTCATCCTGAGAAGCTCAAGGTAAGGGAGATGTTTTCTTCTGTCTCCTCCTTTGGTGGCACATTGTCTTGTCTTGATCTTCTCCTGTTTGTCACCCCTGCTGTGTCCTTCACAGACCACTGCCCTGTTACTTCACTCAGAATAAATCTGCCTCTGGGAGTGTGTGGGCCTGGTGTGAAACAAAGCAATCTCACAGCAAACATCGCTGTATATTTTCTGCTGTAGGAACCAAGTTACACTGCTCAGATGCTTGGCTTTTATTTCTTCATCTCTGTGACATTTTCCAACTCAGATCAGGCTGTCAAATTACTGGGTGCATTATATGGTGCATTTTGACACTTGGGCAGACTTAGAGCCAAAACTGTCAGTGTATTTACCATTTTCTTTGACACTATGATACGCCTGAGAATTAGCAGTTGCAAATATTGCTGCAGTCCTCAAATCTGAGGTGACTGCAGAGTGAGTCCCTTCCTTTTCACTCTTTGCAGTCAGGAAACCTCTTGCCATGCTCTCTGCAGGGCTGTCCACAATAATTCTTTCCCCACTAAGTTTTCAAAAGTTTTTCTCTGGAGGTGGCTACCCATATTCATTGTCAGGTAGTCAGAAATATGCTGCTTAACTACAAAAGGTGTTCATCTGGTTTGGGGCACCCCAGTCTGAAAACTGACACTCTGTGTGAAGCTGGTTGACAGTGCTAGAACAGAAATGCTTTGCTTTCTTTCTCTTCAAAAGGTCAAATCCCATTTTTTCCACAATTGTCTTGGCACCAGTAAAAAGATCTGCAAAACCTTTCTGCACACATCCTCTCCCCAGCAACCATCTTTGCATGAGCCCCCTGCTTGAAAATCTCTGAATGTCAGTAGTCCTGGAATGGGAAAATTTGAGGAGCACTTACTGGTCTAAATCCATATAAAAACAGATCTTTGTTTTTCAGAGATTGTTACAGACTAGTTACTTCAGATAATATGAATGCAACACTCGTTTTTGCTTCTGCTAGTGAATTGTGGGATTCAACGTGTAACTGAATCAGAGTCAAACCGAGGCTGCCATCAGGAGCAGTAAGTATTGCAGTCCCACAGTTAAAGGTTGTTTCCATAAACAGAGACTGTAAGAACTGTAAGGAATTAAAATTTCAATCAATTTCTGTACATTTACAGTTTGAATTCTTTTATCACAACCTGAACATGTAAGAAAACAATATTCTTTCCTAACACAAATCATTTCACATACCTTCAGAGGGAGACTTGGAAGATTACAATGCTTTTTTGTTACTCCACTTAGTATATTTTTTCAATGTGAATAGTGCTGTTTCTGTGCATTTTCCATTTATCCAATAATATAAAAAAGTAGCATTTGAAGTTTGGCAAACAGATCAATGTGGATGTTACCAACATCTTGATATACAGATATTTCTGTGTGAGTTGAAATATGGATGTTTTGTCAACCAGAAAATCTGGCATTCAGCCTAGGGTGTCTTCCTTGTTTGACATACTCTGTAGCTTCTAGCTCTTGAAGAGACTGATACAATCACAGGAAGGGTTTTTTTGAAAGCAGCTGAGAACAAAGTTCAGCCCATTTACGAAAGATGATAACTCCCAGCAGGTTTTCATTTCTTACTAGAAGATGAATTAGCTCAAAAGGCTGCAGAGACATTTCCAGGTTAAATCACAGCTGCTAAGAGGACTGCCTTAGACAGCGCTTCAAACCTGTATCAATAAAACAAATAGAAAACAGAGGAGGTGATCCAGAAAGTTACAACAATAGCTCAGTGTTTGAAGCAATTGTTCAAAGGAAAGGACAAAATACTTCTGTTGGATATTTGGTTGTCTGGAACCAGAAAGGAATGAGATTAATCATAGTTTCTTATTTTAAACATAACATGGGGACAAATGAAAGAAATTGCTGTAAAGTTTAATTTTATTAAGCAACTCCCAGGACAAACCAAAAGTTTAAGGAAACAACAATAAAAGTGTCTGAACATGATGTTACTATTTGTGAGGGAAGGGACATTACCCTATTCTATATCCTCTAAAATCTCTCAAACTTATTGTCCTTTATTTATTTTACAATTATTCTAAAGCCCTCTCACTTCTCTATCTATATCTCAAGTCTGTAAAACTGGGGCAAGAGCTGTTCCTCAAAAATCTCAGAAAAATTTGCGGGTCTGCAGATAAAGACGGCTACATGGATGCCAAAAGTAATTTTTACAGACCGTGACAACTTGATAGTCTCTAAGGGCCTCCCACTGGTCAAACAACAGAACTACATTACTACCCTGTTAAGGCTCCCTTAGCTTTGAAGTAAGATGTGTGAGGGTTTTGACCATTCCTATCAGATGAGGAGGGCTCAGACAAGACCTGAATAAGGGCATGGGGAAGTCCCTGAAATTATTTCAAAGAGAGGTTCTTGTAGGACTAGGTGAAAGGAAATACAAATTTTCATCTAGAAATAGGCACTTTTAGTACCTATTAATCTCTTTCTACAGTTTCCCAAGGATGGGTTACCTGGTTGTGCTGTATTTTTCAAATGAGTCATGGTTTGGTGCATAGATAATTATTTTTAAAGTACTTACGAAACTTGCTAGGGAAAGGAGGCAGAGATGAGAAAAAGCCTGGGGGAACCAGGTAGAATAGAAGCTGAGGCCCAAACTCAGCCTGTTCCTCAAACTTACTCTCTCTAGGACTAAAAATTATCTTTAACTCAGCCTAGAGTTGCCAGGCACCAAGTCAGTTTTGAAAGTATGGTCCTTCTTTACTTAGACTAAGGATGCCAGCTCTCTTCAGCCATCTGGCAGAGCTCAAATCTGGATCCAGTCACATCAGTCTGCCAGATCACCCACATTTTTCTCTTTTCATGCTGTTGTTATACTCCTTTGTTCTGTTTCCATTTCCACATTACTCTTCTTAACTTCATTGCTTTATCTTTCTCCTGCTCATGAGGAAGAGCTTTCCTGGAGCAGTTAGCTTGAATGATCAGCCTATACAAGGCAATACATCAATGCTATATCCCTGTGCTGTGAGGTCCAGGCATTTCCTACCTGTCCTGCAGCTGGCCTGAATGGTCTTGATGATTGTCAGTGTTCAGGCAGCATATAAATCTAGCCTGCCCTTGCAGGTGGTATTTCCAACCTTCTTAAAAGGGCATTGAAGCGTTTTGTCTGTCTACTATCAACATCATGATGTTGCTGCCATGTTATGGTGGAGTTATGGTTGTGGTAGCCAGGCCTTAGGAATGACCTCTGAACACTCTGCTTCCTAAGGCACAGGCTGTGCATGGGATTTTTTTCCCAGTCTAAGCAGGGGTCTCCCTGTTAAGTGAAAAAATAGCAGATTTGGCCTCAAACCTCAACTGGAAAGCAGTGACACAGCTCACTGGAGACAGCCTCTCCTAAGGTTAGCTACCAAAATAATCATTTAGCAGCTAAGAATATGCCTAAGGCTTTAGCCACATTGTAACTTTATCTCAGCCCCAGGCTGCTGAGCTTTAGCTGCCTTTTTCCACTTTTCCCACTCAGTCCGGAGACAGTGCTTCCTGGCTCATTCTTTGGGTCACCTTCTTGCACATAGCATGGGTGGAGTGGGGACAGCTGGCTGCTTTCTATGAGGAACAGCTCCCAGAATCACTTACCTACAACACTAAGGCTGGGAGTAGTCCCACCCTGCTTTGAGCAAGCAAACAGGCAAGTCCTGGCCACGCTTACATTGCACTTCAGATTGCTGGTTTTGGTGGAATCTCAGCTGTCCATTGCCATCTTCTGAGCCATGCCCAAGGGCTGGCAGCACTACCCTGGATATAACAGCAATGAAGCAGGTGCCTCTGGTCAAAGCAATTACATAGGACAGAGCTAGCCTAGCAAAGCTACAGCCAGAAAAAGGCATAATTCCATTTCCTATGTTTTGATATCTCAAAATTTTCCTCTCCTGGTTAGAAATACAGACACAATGTTTCTCTGCAAAGAGAAAGCCCCAACAGCCTAGGCCTGGGACACTGTCTGTTGAGTTGTATTTATTCTTGAGCACCACAAGTACCAAAGAGCCAAGCTCACGAAATGGCTTTTGTCCCTCCTGAGTTCCACAAAGTGGTGATCGAAAGCAGTAATTTAGTTAAGTACCAAACAAAACCTTGTGTTTTCTCTTTTATTCAGACCAGCCTTAATTACTGTGTGAAATACACATACCCTGCATTCACCTGCTCTCACAACAGACATCTAACATGTTTCAGATCCTTATTGTGCCTCCTGCTCTCCAGTGATCATAAGAGAAGCTTAGGGTAGCAAACTGAGATCTGCAAGTCCAAAGTGAGACTGAGGCATAGTGAGAGAGCAGATGCTCTTGTAGGTCAACACAGATGGGTAAGAGACTGCCAAAAACTGCCTTGGCAACTGAATCAGATATGGGAAACAAGTTAAATGGTATAAGTCATGTGCAGATGTGATTGAAACAGATGGTAATCACAGCAAACACAGTCAGCAGTAGACAAGTATTCCTTTTACTAGCAGAAGCATATGTGCTATATTTCATTAAATTACCTAAATTCAAGAACGATACAGCTGTTTGTGTGATCCTTTGTCACTGATAGCAGAGTTTAACTTAAAAGGACCCAGCTTGACAAGACCAAATCTATGGTTGTGCTAAATCAGGAAAATACTAGTGCCTTCAAAAGCCCCTAGATTCAACCTCAACTTCTGTATGTCTGAATTTGCTTCTGGTTTCCATCACAAAAGCAATTCAGGCTTACACTACCTATAGACAACCCAGCCCTATGCTATAAAGTGACTACATGCCTATCATTATAGATACTAATAAAACACCCAAGGTCCTTGACATTTAATCTACTGTCGTAATAATGTTGGAAATAATCAAAATGTGGAAATTCATTTCATAGTTTCGGCTCTTGAACTGGCTGAGGATAACATTTTGTGCTGCCCTAGTAAAGGGCAGGTGAAATCATGCTTTTCATGTTGCTTGAGAAAAATGGCAAAGAATTCTGTGTAGAAAATAAAAGAAGACTCAGATTTTCCTTTCAGACCCATCCCTCTTGTCTGCAGCCATCATTCATGTTATGCCACTCTGACTTGTCCTTCAGTATTGCAGGGACATTAAAAGCTAAGGTCTGCATGGCAGCCAAGAGTGGTCCTCAGGTAAGAGTGTCAGAGACAACCCTGCTCTTAGAGATATTTTTAAATAGGAAGCAAAGGTGCTTCAAAGAAGATCTAAAATTGAAGAGGGCCAGAATATATGCTTCTAAACAAAGGGAACTGCTTTCTATGAGCCCCACAGCCCTGGTTCACAGCAGCTTCAGGATTAGGAAGGGACAGCCTTCTCCAAGGCAGTGTGAAGCCAGATAAGGAAAATGTCATGGAAATTATATAAGTGGAGAAGTAAGACATTACTTAGCAAATGCCCAGGGATGACTCCTGCCTGTCTGAGATAGCAATGCAGCTTGCCCTGGCTGCTTGTAAGTTTACTCTCCAGGGAAGTACACACAATGCAGAAAAAAGAGGTAAAGCTTTGTGCAACACGGCTTGAGTTTTTATCTCTGTCTTTCCAACCTAATCAAAAGGCTATTAAATATAATGGAAAGGCTGTCAGGCTCCCTTTGAACCATGGAAGCTGGAAAAACCTCCCCGTGGTATACCGACCCATCTTCAGAACAAAACCAACATTACCAGATTGCCAGACCAAGGAAACTCCAGCTCACTGCCCACGTGGAAAATGGGTCTGAGTTTTTCAAACCAGAATCCCATAGGCAAGCATAAGAAGACTGATGCAGAACCATCTATACTGATATTGTGCAGGCCCTGGGAAAAGGCAGTGGCCAGAAGACTACCTCAGGGCTGGTGGGCATTTACCCTTGCCTTCCTGTGCTTGCCTGGCTTCAGACACAAGGATGCAGCATCTCTTCCCATGAAATATTTTACTTTGTGTAGAAGACACACATTATGCTAGCATTAATCTTTCAATCTTCTCACTGCTAGTCTAGCTTGGAGGAACTATTACACAGTCTATAAAGTTTAAAAGAATAAGAACGGCTTAGCTCTCCCCATTAAATAGATTGAAACAAAAACCACTCACAGCATCTCTTCTACAGCAGCCACACAGACTAGACACAGAAGAGTCAGAAATGGAACCAAGGTTGTAGCTGTAATTGACAAACAAATTTGCAGAAGATGCCCCAAAAAAGTACAGTTCCAGTTTCTGCTTAAAAAAACAAACCAAACAAAAAAAACCCCTACAAAACAAACAAACAAAAACAAACAAAAAACCCCAACCAAACAAAAAAAACCAACCACATTCTCCATCCTGACAAATAAGACTTTGTCATAGTTACAGGGGCCGAGACTGATTTATTACTATGTGGATATTACCAAAAACTGTATATTCTATACCCTCTATGTCATTTCTGATGGGCTGTTAATAATAAATCATTGGTAGCAGCTGCCCAGGGCACACCTCACACCCCAGGCTACAATAGATAGGGAAAGAGGTCTGGGGAGACATTAACACCTCCACACCCAGCTGCTAACAGTAGCTCCCTGCTAATGGGCCCAGCTGCACTGACACAATAGGCAGTTACAACGGCCCACATCACCAAAGGATCCAGAAATATCCCACCTCTCACAGAGATAAACCACCCATTGTGGAACTCCCTGCCCTGGGGGAGATACTGGGCATTCCCACCTGAACCTGAGGACATATAGTCTTTGGGTTTTGGAACTTGGGATGCCACTCATTGGCTCCAGAGGGGGAACAGAATTCCAGCAGGATTGTGGCTGCCACTCTCCAAGAGACTGCTATCATTTCTTCAACAGAACAGCGACCATCATCCTAACAGGTTTCCTTCCTTTCTGCTTTGCACCCAGGGGAACCACACAGTGCTTGGCACAGGAGATAATGAGCTCGGTGCTGTTCCTGTCCCGGGGGATGGGTTGTACTTTATCCTCGTGGGTCAAAGCCAGTTTTTCACCTTGTATGTATTGTGATCTTTTTTGTAAATTGTAGCTCTGACTTGTGATCTCTCTAAAATTGGGTCCATTTCCCTCCCCCGGTTTACTTTTAAACCTGCACAGGCATCCAGAAAAATACACTAATTTTAGAGAACTGTCATTTGTTAGAAATGCATTCTAAATGTCTTTGGCTCATACTAGAGAGTCAGACCAGAGGCATAACAAATCCTGCCCTTGGATTCAAGATAGTCAGGGTGGTGCTAAGGGTTTCTGTTTCCACTGTCAGTCTTGATTTTCAATATAAGTGCACCTCTCTGCAGGAACAACAACCAAGTTAGAGGTTTAACAATATGATCTCTTCTCAAAGCTCAACTCTGTGTGTATCCAAGCCTAGGGAGATATAAACTCAGTTGTGACAGATGCTGTTCCCATCCCCACTTCCACCCATCATCATGACTTACCATGCCTGGTTAGATTAGCAAAATACAGGAATAGCTAGAAAGAATGCTGGCACTTTTTGGAAAGAGTAAGAGAAGTGGTGAGAGATGTGTATGAGAAAGTTTGAGTTGTGAATGAAGCTATGCAGCAGCTACTTTGCTTCTCTGTGAAGAGGGATTATGTAAACTGCCAATCAGGATGAATGCTGGAGAAAAAGCTGGGTGAAATCTGCTATGTATTTTCCATCTTAAGTTTCAAATTAGAGCAAGACTAATAATTCATTGCAGATAATTTGCTTGACAACTTCACTACTTCCCCTGCTCACACATCATGTGAAAGTAGATTGTGAGTCCCCCTGTTTCTATCCCTCCACTTTAATTACCCTGGGGTGTAAGGACCACAGGCAAAAACAGAGCTCCTGTAATGGCAAGAGCACTTGCAGACTCCCTGTACCATTGAGGAGGCTTGCAGGAAAGCAAGCAGGAAAGCCTATGGCAGAAGATCCCCAAGTAAAATGTTGTTGAACAGACTACTGAGTTGAGATGGGGCTAGGAAAGCACAACAGGGTCCCACTGGGAACTATGTGAGGAAGAAGGACAAGTGTCAGGGGATGTGTGCAGCTGTAGCTCGAGGGGAGCAGCCATACAATCAGAAAGCTGTGGAGGCACCAGCTAATTCTGCTCTTGGGGATAAATAGCTTGCTGATTTATAATCAAATGAACAGTTTGGCTCATGATGGAAAATCTGGCCCTTTTGGTCAGGTGTGTGAGGCTCTGCAAGGGTGCTCACATGGTGCAAGTGCACAGCCATCTGTGGGGAACAGCAAGGCTTTACTCAGAGCTCCCCCTCTGCCTGCAGAGATCTGCTCCCTAAAGTCATCAGGGTAGCCAGGACTTTCAGAGGAGGAATTATGTCCCAAGAGCAACTGCAATGAGCCTCAAAGACCTGCACGTACTTTTGCTAATGGAAGAATTTCTTAATGACCTTCTTGCAAAGTAGTCAAGGGCACGAAACATTTTAAGAAGCCAGTGGAAAGTCAAACATATAATGATGACAATCCCCTGAGCCTGCCCCTTTTGAAGTGAAGAGCTTGGTATTCCACTGGTCAAAACTGAGCAGGACCTTATCTGATGTCTAGGTTGTTGGTCATTTAGTCTTTATTAAAACATCCAGAAGAGAGAAAATATCAAATTACAGGTTTACC
Source organism: Calyptomena viridis (assembly GCA_013390005.1). Classification (NCBI taxonomy): domain Eukaryota; kingdom Metazoa; phylum Chordata; class Aves; order Passeriformes; family Eurylaimidae; genus Calyptomena; species Calyptomena viridis. The sequence goes on along the minus strand of WEIV01018668.1, from coordinate 417,341 downwards.
AGCAATCAGAATCTCAGCCCATATCTCTGTGTAAGTAACAAACATGAATCTTTACACTGCTGTCAAACAGCATTAGGTAATTCATGAATCCTTATGAAATTTTACAAAGGTGTCAGAAGAGAAAAACAACTAGAAACGTGATCTGGCAGACCAAGCCTCTCACTAGACCTCTTGTAATGCAAACCTGGCTGCACCTTCGAGGCCCAAGAAGCAGGATACTGCTGTCAACAGCATGAGTCCCTCACAGAGATCGCCACCACAGAAGGGGAGGAGTGCCTGCTGCACAGAGATGCCACCACAATCACCCATATGGTGGAAGTGCTTCTGCAGCACCTGGCTGGATATCTGGAAGAATGTGTTGCAGGAGTGAGACCTCAATAAGCTGCTTCATCACTTTGAACGACAGTGTTTTGAACAGTCTGTCGTTAGACAACAAAGTGGAAATTATTAATTTTTTTTTTTTTAGCATTTTAAATAAAATTTTTAGAAAATTTAGCACATTTTGGATTTCTTCATTTTGTCATTTGAGCAACATTTTATTAATCAATTTATAAAGTCTTAATTAAGTTTGAGGACTATGACATGAATTTCAATCTCTTTTTTCGAAACAATATTCATGTTGTCAGTATGACAACACAAACTTGTAAGTGGATGAGAAATTTTTTCAGACAGTGCTGAACAAATGCTCATCCTATAAAGAAAGGATAAAGAATGAATCTGAGTTTGCAGTAGGACACTTTTTGCTTCAATTTCCCCAGTGCAATATAGGAATGGTCTATATAAAGATCTCTCTTGTTCACTCAAAGTTGTGCTAGACAGTAGTCTCTCATTCAAAAACGAGCAAAGGAAAATAAATTTTTCATCTTAAATTCAGCTGCTGATTTCAATTATTTTAATAGCTTTACAGATTGGGTCTCTGCAGTTCCTTTGTGCAGGATGAAAAGGTGTTCCTATGTGTGATTCTTCTTTCATCAGTGTTGAAATTTGTCCTTTCTAATAAAACCTCCTATTTTTAAAAAGCGTGTTTCTGCTGTGATAAGTCTACGATAAATTTCAAACTGCTAGTACCCATCTAGGGAGAACAGAATAACTCATTTCATAACAAATCTATTTTCGTTCCTTGTTGTGTTTGTAATGGAATTGGAAACAGTTCTCCTGTTTTCTACTGAGAGTACTTCAAGCCATCCTTCATAATAAAGTAAGGGTCTGATTCACCATTACTGTTGTTCCAGCTGGAGTGTCTGCCTACACTGTCAGTTAATATGGACGTATGTCTACATGGATAAATTTTTAACTTAAAATCATTTCCATAAATACAGAACAAGATTGCCAAATAGGCCTGCTTCTGTGTTTGTTGGACTATCACATTAAACCCACACAGACAGAGCATTTGAAACAGAGATCATAAAAATGTCAGCTTTCTCTACTGACTCATTCCAGTCCAGATGATCTGCTAATGTGGCTAATTGGCTGGCCTGCAATCCAGTGCAATCCTGATAGGGGAGATGGAAAGGGCATTTTGGTGATGCTTATGGAAAAAAAAAAATGCCACTCCTCACATTTCAGCTAATCTATAGCCCTGCATTTCAATTATCTATTCCAGTAATAGGATGATTGCTTGCATTCACTAATGAACCAGAAACAAAGAACTTAATGTTTTCATCTGCCAGGCAGTTTTTCTGACTTTTAGACCAATTGACAGCAGCTATAAAAGCATTACAAAATATGGTATGATTTAATAGATGCAGTTTTCATTTTCTTGATGTGGTTCAAAGTAGCTTTATTTAAATATGATTATCCAGATGGGGGGATGTCAAACTTTATCAGCAAGGGTCCGCTACTAAAGAAGCTTTTTGTGAATACTGGAATTTGACATTTGTTCTCCAGTTTTCTAATAAATCAAGTGTGCTAAAAATGCCTGTGTTTTTCAAAGTTGAATCAAAAAGTTTTAACAGAATGATACATGTAACATCTTAAATGAACTTTCCAGCAATTCAGATACGAACTCAGTAAAATTAAAATAATCAATTAAATTTATGTATTTATTTACAATGTACCTGAAAGTCTGCTAGAAGTTCAGAAGATTAGTAAATTGTTTGGGGGTTTTGATGGTGTTTTTTGAAGGTGTCATGGTTTTTGCCTTGTATGTTAAAACTTTTATTTTTACAGCGGGGGGTGAGTGGGCTTGAGGAAGATCCTTCTCCTTTCCCCTCCCGGCGGCGGTGAGCAGTGGTGGGAACCAGCCCACCAGGAGGGCATCGGCATGTCCAGAATAAATCTCAGCACGCTGCTGTGGGGGAGGTGTACCCAGCCAACCCATGCTCACTGACACCCCCCCCTCCACGGCATGTGCAGCCCCCCCCGTCCCCGTAGCACCTGGGACTGTCGCCCTGGCACCCGTCCCACCCCCGGGGGCCCTGTGTCAGTGGCCACCTGGCCCATGGGGCCCCAGGGCACGGCCACATCCCTATGCCCCGTGGCATCCCAGTGTGGCTCCTGGTTGGTGGCGGGTGGCCGCCGTGGCCCGGAGTCAGTCCAGGAGAGCCTCTTGTACTGTGGCCCGGGCACGGGCACGTGCTTTGCTTGGCTCAGGCTGCGCCGCTGCCCGTGGCCACAGCTGCCATGGGTGTGTTGCGGTGAGGGGCTCCAGCCATGATCTGGAGCGGCTTGGGGATGGCACGGCGTGGCCCGGGGGGAAGGCAGAAGCCATCTTAGTCAAAAGCACATGGCAGGAAGACAAAAGAACCTCCTGCTGAACAGAACCAGATGTGGATGGGAATGGCACTGGTCCAATGAAAGAAAAGGCTACACCTCTCCAGGGCAGGGAGAAGGGATGGAATGGGACATGTGCACATGCACGAGGCACATAGGATTCTGGGGCAGGATAGGCAGTATAAACAGGCTGCACTCCCAGACTGCGTGCTCTTTTTGGACCAGCGTGGAGCTAGGAGGAGGATCTGTCACTCTGGACTTCACCACCACCATCTTGACAAGACCACATGGAGCTGAGGCTGGGACCTCGGACCGCCGTGTTCCTTCCCACTGCTGTCCTTCCCGACTGGGACCTTGGAGACCTCTTTCCAATGACTAGCAACGCAGCCCCTCACCATCGGCTTGATCTCTTCTCCACAACTTATTTCTGGTTGGCCAGAGAACTACCTCACCCCCTTCGCCCTGCAGGTTTTCCCCCTCCAGTCCTCCCAGGATCTCTCCATGGCTAACCTCAATCCTCCAGAGAACCACCCTACCCTCTCTCCCCCTTGCCTCTGGCCCCCACCTGCTTTTCCCCTTCCCCCTCTGTGGCACCCCTCTGGGCTTACCCCTCCAGCCCTCCGAGATTTCCCCTGCAGTTCCTCCCCCCTCCCTGGGACCTCTCTGTGGTTAACCCCGATCCTACTGTTGGGGCCCAACTCACCTCGGGATCTCCTGCCTGTTGACCCAATATCTCCCCAGACCTTCAAGGTCTCCCCTTCCTCAAAGATTCTCTCTATTCCCAGCTCCCTCTTTTTCCTGGGACCACAACCCAGGGGACCCCTCCCTAAACCTCCTCCCGGCTTCCCCATAAACTCTATTCTCCTCAAACTCCCTTTTCCCTCGCCCACGGTTCCCCTTCTTCCCCTCCAGTGTCCTCTCTGGCCATCAGGAGTCGTCGCAACCTTGCACTGCCCCTGCACCCCCACACACACATCCCTACTGTCTGCAGCTGGCTGCTACAGGCCAACAGCTTGAGTTCACTCATCGAGAAGGATTATTTTTTTTGTTTTCCTGGCTGCTTGTTGTTCTTGTACATCAATATTCAATTTAATTTACTGGTTATATTGCATAAATAAGGGTGTTTAAATACATAATATGCATTTTTACTTTTTTTGTTTCAATAAAATTTTTCTGTATTTATACTCAGTCAAGTGTCATAAATTCAATATTAAATTATTGTCCCCTTAAACAGTGACAAAAGGGCAGTATTGGGAACCAAGACACAGTGATCCCTTAGATCTCATTTTTGCATTTTTAAATGCATTTGAGGGGTTGCAACTCTTTAGAGAATTCCTATTTTCACATTTTCATCTTACATGCCTTAATTCCTTTAGCATTCAGGCTTTTAAAAGCAGATGCTCCCCAGAATTTCAATACAACTTTTGACTATAGTAATTCCGGAAATTAAAGTTAAAAACAAACACTCTGAAGACACTTGAGACTTTTCCTAGGTATTGGGGGTGGGGGGGTTTGTTTGATTTTCTGTGGTGTTTCTGTGTGTGTGATTTTTGCATAACTCTAATAACCAAAGGAAGAGTTGAAAGAGAATGCCATGAATTAGTGTAAATCTTTATCTAATTACCCTCAACTTGTCTCGCACTAGCTTTTTTTCACCTGTTATTTGAATTCATGCTACCTTTATATGACTTCCCCTTGCTTCACCACACTTTTCCTAACTAACTTGTTGCACAACAAACTACAGTCTCTCTCGTGACTTCTGATTTGTGATGGGGCAGTCACTTAATAATGTGACTGCACATATTATGTTGCATGATTTTAGAACTGCAGAATAGCTTTATTTCTCAAACAGAAGCAGCTCCATGCGAATGAAAGGACCTATCTCTTGACTCCGTGCACACACCTGCTTTTCCACAGAGCAGAGCTGGGCTGAGAAAGTCTGATGCAATGCCAGGTACCCAGTTCCATGGGCTGGCCATGCCAGGAGAAGACCATGGTGTCATTAAGAAAGTGCTTTGCTGTAGCCCCAGCTAGCTAAAGACACAGTCCAGACAAGTGTTACATTTGTAGGTATATAATTTGCTAGATTAACTGAAAAACTGGACAAGGTATTGACTTCCCAAAGGTAGGGAAGTGACATTTTAAGAAAACTATTCAGAGTTTAACTGTATGTTTATGAGTTGGACCAATTAAGTGCTGATAGCTGGCACTTGTGCAGAAGAGGCAGAGAGGCTGAGAGATGACCTGCTGGCTGTCTCCTAGGGGAAACAGCTAGAAAAATAGCTTATAACCTATAAGGAGAGGTTACAAACCCGACCACAAACCAATACCTCAGTTATAACTACCTTTTTCTCATTGCTACTAAAAATCATCGCTCCTAGATCTGTCTTTCAAAATTACTTGTAGTTTTCCCAAGGAGCAGGACTGAGAGATCAGAGATGAAGTGGCTGTTTTGCAAGGAATGTGTCCATGGGCTGTGAGGTTTTCCCCCAGTATCAAAGATGGTGAGTGCCAGGCCCCTATGATAGCTGAATTTACTCAACTGAGCACAGTCTCGCATGCTGGAATATGCCAGTGGGAGGTCTGGGAGAAGTGGGATACTTTCTGCCGTGGCAGTGGAAGCTCCATTGTAGGCACACCCTCGTGACAGCCGGTGCCGTGCAGACCATGGGGAGACACTGACGAAAGCGAGCACAGCTGTTTTGCTGTTTGTCAGCTGTGTGAGGAAAGATCACCCTTAAACTGAGCACCAAGCACAAGCAGTTCATTGCTAGCATTTTCTCTCTTTGCCACTTGTCCCTGTTTGAGGGGGCACACAGCAGAAATAAATAAGCAGGAGGCACAAATTCAGTGGCAGAAAGAGGCATGTGAAATCAAATTTCCTTGATTTTGAAGGCTGTGCTAGTGAGCAAGATGCAAAAAAGACCTCCACCACATGGTGACAGGTGGAAATGAGAGATCTCACAGGATCTGCTCTTTTGGGTATTTCTGTTACCAGATTCCTATGGCTTGTTCTTATTTCAAAGTGGAGTTTCTGAGAACTGGAGCAGGCCAGGGGCTTTGGCAAAAGCCAAATAAAACTAGGTGAACAAGTAGTGGTAGTAATGATTTTTCAGCAGTGACAAATTATTTCAAGCCGGGATAAAAGCAAGAAAATTGAAAGAAGTGCTTTGACGCATAGTAAGAGCCTACGAATGGTGAACATCCTTTTGGACATCTCACTGGAAAACTCTGTGATAGCAGGTGAAAAAAAGGTCTGAATTAAAACTGGTCCAGCTTTCAGCCTGGGACCTGAGAGTGGCTGGAAGATTGGTCAAAGAAGAAGAGCACTGATAGGCTGTTTTACAGCCTTAAATGTACTGGTGTGGCTATGACTACAAGCCTGTGCCTTTAAAAACCTATGTCCATTACTCCACAGCTTCACCTGCCCACTGTGACTACTGGTTATTATAGTCCTTTATTTTATTTCAGTTCCCTTGAAAGATCTCAAGTTAAAAGCTCTGATCAGGTTTGAAGTCTGGCTGGGTTTTACTCAGCTGAAACATCAGGCAGCTTTTCAGTAAGACTTTCAGTTGCTTTAAAACAGAATGTTTTCAGACTACATTTGAAGGCTAAAGTCTGTATTTCTTTTGAATTCAAGATCTTTCCTATCTGTTGGACACCTTAAACCCTTCCAGGGAGGCTAAACACCTAACAAAGCATGCAGGTTGGCACTACACTAGAAAGAGAGCCATGCACACCACAATTTAAGGCAAAGAGTAAGCCCACATAGCCAAACAGAAAAGACAGTTCAAATTAAAAAGACTAGAACAGATCAGAAAGTCTGGAAAACTAAGTGAGAAAATAAAATTGACAAGCTCAAAAAGAAGCCAAGGAGCAACAAGCAGCAGGAAGCAAAAAATAGACTAAATCCTTTCTCAAGGAAATCAAAAGAAAGAATTTATACTGCCAGGGTATCAGCAACCTCACAGAGAGAATAAGGTGGCTGCACCACAGAGAAATTAATTCTTCACACTGGAAGAAACTGTGGTGATTCCCATGTCCCCACCCCTTTTTCAGAAATTCAGCAAAAGATCTCTCTGAAACTGAAGTAAGAGAAATAAATGGTTGGTTCACATGCTGAAAAGAGGTTGTCAGAGGACTTCTGTAGGGCCTTTGCTGTGACCTGTGACCTGTTCCACCTATCCATAAAGCACTTGGATGAGGAATTAAGCAGTGAGATGAGTTAATAGTGAGAATTTTCTCCAGGTAAAGATGAGGACAGAACTGGAGAAGGTGAAGGTCTGACAAGGTGAATAGGATGTGAAATGACAGACTACCTTTGTAGATAGATGTCATGGAAGTGGTTCTCAGAACAGTTGGCAGTATACTTTGTGGAGTTCCTTGCCTAAGGATGTTTCAGATGGAAGAAGGTGACACAACAGGCTCAGGAGGCACCTGAACAAGAATTTGGAAGAGAGATCCACTGAGAGTTACTCAGTAAAAGAACCACATCTAACTCCTGTTTCTATATTTTGTACTGGGCAACTGAATGGAAGTAAGTGGGAGTAAGACTGTACACTAAATATCTTAGTTCATAATGGCAGATTCATAATTCATAGATTGTGTGAATATTTCTAATTCCAAATTTACGGAAAGTTCTCCAGGGCACTGCAATAATCAAACATAATTTCTTGTAGATTAGATTGTATTTGGTGCTCAAGTTCATTATACATGTGTATATATATGAAAGTAGCAATCTTGCTGTTTCTTTTTCGGATTTGTTTTCTTTCTTAACTGCATTTCCAGTTACAATTACATAAGCCATTTAAATTCACTATTTCTGAAATTTCAGTTATGGTCTCTCCTTAACAGGAATCTTTGGACAGCTTTCCACAAACTCAGAACTCTTTTATACCCTTTCATACATTCCATACTGGTATCAGTTTCATGGTTTCCATCCTGTTTGATGCAGGTGAATGTGATTTGGACTTGCACAATTTTTGAAACTAAATGTTGTAGTGGTGGATTGTGCACACCAAGACTGAAGGCTTACTAAGAATGCTCCACTGCAAGGAAAGAGTCCAAGTGCTGCATGATGGATTGGGGTTTGCAATTGTGATGGATTGAGGTTTGCAATTTTCTGATATTGGAAAATCCTTTTAGGGACTTGAAGCCAACTTTGTGTTTATGTTCTGTTGCTGATCTCCAAGAGAAAAAAGGGACAGGAAAATGCAGAAACAGGAAGGAAAAGCTAGAAGGACCACATAGGCATTCCTTCTGCAGAGCAAAGAAGAAGGCTTTTACAAAGACCATGAAATTTAATAGAGAGCTGAATTCCAGAAAATAAAGGTGAGCAAGTGAGACTTAAAATACTAAAGAGTTAAGAAATACTATTCAAGTCCTAGAAAGAATGGATCGAATAATTATGAAATGGCTGTGGACAGAGGGGCTATGACTTTTTTGACTGAAAAACTAAATTTCACCTATCCAACATGGATGAATGCATATGTGTGTGTCTCTACGCATTCGCTTGTCTGCGGGTTCACAAAAAGGAGAGGGGATGAAAGAACCTTCTTGCTCTAATTCACATATTTGCTCTGTTAGTCTGTCTCCTTATCAAGGCATGTGTTCTAGGCTTTGTAGACGAGGGGAATTATTTCTTTCCTAGCAGTCAAAGCCAAGTTGTAAGGAAGGTACACATACATGGTATGCAGAAGACAAGTACTGCATTTTGGAATTCATTTCATCCCTGAAGTGTAGGAGTGAATGTCATTTTATTTGTATTCTCCTACTCTTTTCCACATATACCACATCTATTGCCTGCTTATATTGAATCAATGTCTTCTAATCTCAGCCCTTATGAAATCTTTGAGGCTGTAAGTTCAGCAAGAAGAACCAGCAACTATTTCCAACTCTAATTAGGTGTCCTGCATATAACTCTCTTATTCTATGATTCTATTTCTTGTCATAGTGTTTCACGTTTAGAGGCAATATTACTGCATACGTGTTTCCTAGTTTGGGAATATTTTGTGAGATCAGCAACTGTTGTGAAGTCATGTGCCCAGAAGTTTAGGAAAGGTGAGAAGAGGCAGCTCCTCAAGCAGTGGTACAGCTAGTGTTCATGGAAGCACCAGAGAAGCTGGTAACAAGTCATCCTTCATCTGAGATCACCCATTTGGCAGGGCTTAGATAGCTTAGGCCTCTGAGAAGAATATTTCTTGGATGTTTCTGATCAGACCTTTCCTGTGAAGGGGAGACTGGAAGCCTGGAAGCCCTGGAATCATAAAGACAAGTTTCACAGTCCCCCACCAGCAGCAATGCTTCCATTGCCAAATGCAGAGATTGGCACGAACTGAGAAGAGGTGGTGCTATGCCAGAGATGTGTCATTCAGAGCAGAGCACCTGGAAAGCAGGCACCAGCAGAGGCAGGTCCCTAGCAAAGTCCAGAGCCCATCTACAAGCCATCAGTGAAAAAATGACAAGAGCCTGCTGAGTGAGGATGCAGAGCAGCTCTTACAGCTGGGACTGGAAACCAGAGAGCAGCTGCAGCGAGGGCAAAGCAGGTTTTTTGCTCTGCACCCACAAGCAATGACTGCCAGCAAAAGAGGAAAATAGTCAAGTATGTTACAACAAGGAACAAGGAAATGCTGCATATGTTAATCACCTCAAGAGGCCGACTGTAACTGTAGTGCAGAGCTGAAGTACTGACTGCTGTGTCATAGGGAAAATATGTGAGAAATGCTTTTAATTGGAGGACAAAGTGGAAAACAAGACAGCCTCGTTCAGAGACTGTACAGGGGCTGAATATTTTGCCTCTAAAGAGATGACCCAGAATTCACCTGTGAAACACCAAGAATGACCATGCAAAGGATGCCTGAGCAGTGAATATCCTCATGATGTTACAGAGATGAAAAAAAGTTCATTTTTTAAGAGACTCATGGCAAAGGAGCATATAGTCCTCTAGTCCTCAGGGTACCATGCACACACGCTGAAGGAAACATCATAGGGTGAAGCAATTCCCAGCATTTGAACAAAACATTAATGGAAGCCATCAGACACCAGACTGCATCACGGGTACATGGAATGGGATGCAAACAGGCAGTAGCGCTGACTCAGAGGAACTTTGCATGGGCAGAGCTATGCTGACCCAGGAGAAACCTTCAGTTTGAAGCAAAGGGAGCCCTTAATTGTTGAAAGTCAGATACAAACCAAAGGATGGACACACTAGTGGTGAAACTGAAGCCACAGGCACAGCAAAATAAGGGGTAAAAGCTTCAGAGCTTGCAGTAGCAATCCAGCACCCATAAGAACTATTATGGAAACAAATCCAAAATCAGTCTGCGGTTTGTACACCAGTCCCTCGGTTTCTGCTGGAAAATGGAGTAAGAAGTTGAAGACATCTGTACTGAGGTGGGGAGGAGCTCTCAGAGCAGCATTGCTGACAGATCACACACCACACACTTCTTATCCAGAGGGAAATGATTTTACAGAAGGCAGTATGACTGGAGGGGCAGAGTGCATTGGGAGGAAGAGTAGAAAAGGAGCATATAACATGATGTTTCATTGGAAATGGAAAAAATCAAGCAGTCTGTAGTGATCTATGTCCACACAAGTCTTACAGGATTTATTTTTTAATTGAAAAAAATCGTGAGTCCATTAAAAAGCAAATAAACCATGTAGTAATGCAATCAGTCACACCTGCCCACCTCTAGCTGTGAGAAGGTGTTCCAGGAGGCAGAAGAGCCGTATCTGTTCTGCTTCTCATCAGCCCCTGGAGGGATAATGCTAAAGGTTTTCAAGAGGCTGCGTCTGCTACAGTCAGAGCTGTCTCAGACAGCAAAAAGCTGTCCTTGAAATCCTCACATCCATTGATCCCATGTCCTCCTTTAAAGTACACTCAGCAGCCTCCTCTATAGTGCAGGGAAAATCACTATGCCAGTCCTCTTTAGCCCAGCCAGCCACCAGACCATTCTAGTGTGAAGAATTTCAGGTCATTGGAAGTGCACAAGTCTTTGTGACCCCGTGAGCAGAGCAGTTCAGAGAAGACTTCACTCACAAGGTTTTCTTACTGGACTCCTTTCTTCATCTTCCTGCATTACCAGCTCTGTATTATGGTAGTCAGAAAAAAAAAAAATACCCCTGCTACTCACATACCCCAATTTTCTCCATCTCTTTGGTCCGCAAAGCCTCATATGCAAGTCCATCTGCAAACCTCCACACCTTGGGGTGACTCTTTATGCCCTGAACAAGAAATATCCCAGAATCACTATGGAAGCATGTGAGGATCCAAATGCTATCCTGACTACCCTGCCTCTTACCCTCAATCTCAAATGGGATCTATTACCATTAAAAGAAAGATACATTTTATTAAGAGATCCATGTGTCCCTTCACCTTCAACTGGAAACTCTTTGATTTATTTAAATTGACCTTTTTGGTGAAATATTAATGACATATGTGTTTATTCTCCTGCCATGATCAAACAATAAGAACACAAAAGTCAAGACCAAGCAAAGAGAAATGTATTTCAATATTTACTTTGGAGGTGACAGAAAATTATCAGTGAAGAGTTCTTTTCCAATTAATGTTATCACTGCTACTGCAAACAGTGAATGACAGCAATATTTTCGCATACTATAGAGGCTGCATCTAACTGACACTCATGATCAACTCTAAACTTCTATTCCTTGTAAATGATTAGAATAAATGTGACAACAAAAAATCACTAGACCTTCACTAGGTAATGAAACTGTGAGTGATGAACAGCCCATGATACTGCTTGTCACACCACCATGATTGCTTTCTGGATGGATTAAAAAAAAATTAGTACGTAGTAAAAAATTGGTGGGTGTCAAACTTAAATCATGGCAAGGCATTTGATAACACATAAATACTGTGTTCCAAATTCACTTTGATTTGGATATAAGCTTTCTCCTAGGAATCACAAAGGGACTGAGAGGACACTAATAACAAAAGGAAAGGAATGTGTTTAATAGAGCACTGAAGGGAACCAAGTTAGGCTCTAGGTTATGCATGGCCCCACTGCATGCTGCCACTGGCACGTATTTTCTGTTCTTGCCTTGGAAAGTGGGAAGGTGAAGGAGATGTCTGTCTCACTGTCCTTATCTGCCAGGAGGCAAAGGCTCCCAGAGACTGACTCACAAGAGAGAGGAGGAGAAACTCCCGGCCTTAAGCTACATCTAAAAAGAAAATAAGCCTAATTAAAACATTTCTGTCCCAAAGTATAAAATTATCCCATGAAATTATGAGGTCTAAAAATATGAGCCATTTACTACGTAAATATATTAATTTTTGTGGTGGAGCACATTGACAGAGCTGCTTTCCTGCAACAGCCAGAGCAGTTAGCCTGCTGGCAAATAGAGAAACTGCTACTATGAAACAAGAAACTGGGAATTATGTAAAAATGCAAAATTATGGAGTTATATTACTTTACCTGTGGTGATAAGATATGAAAATACAGTGAACACTCATGTGACTGAAATAACAGCAGCTCATGAGAGAGCTAACTTCAATCTAAGAAACGGTAATACATTCCTCAGGACACAATGATCTTGAAAAAAGAAATCAGGAGATGAAAGGGCCTTGTGAATTTGGAGGCTGTCTCACGGGGAAATGAAAGCCATTATCCTGAAAATATTCATGAACTTGCTGAGCTATACATATAAGAGTCATCCTGTATTAATCTTTTGTATAAACTTATTTAGCAGAGCGATACGTTTTCAGCCAGGACGATGCTGAACTATTCATTTTAAATACACGATCTGATGAATTTAATCTTCCATTTGTGAATTAGCCATAAATGGATCCCAATTTCTCAGAGAAATTGTTGTCCTGAAGAATAAGCAAAAAATGTAGAACAGTTTTTTGGCTAATGGCCTATTCCCAAGACACTTGCTTCAGGAACCTCCTCTTCGTGAGTTGTTACTGATTACAGGCATCTGAATAGTACCAGTCCCAATTCCCTGAACGGATGACTGAAATTCTTGAGGCGAGAAAGTAAGGAGCAGTGAGTGCTTCCTCTCTGAGAAGCACTGGTCAGAAAAACTCCTGCTCCTCTCAGTGGCTGAGAGGAAAAAAAAGCAGCAGCCAGATGAAGCAGTCCCGGAGATGGTGGTAAAAACCACCACTCTGCCACACTAAAACTCTTGCGGGAGCCTTTGGTGCAGAGGGTTGGGGAGAGAAGAAAGGACAGTGTTGGATGCTCCCTGCAGCAGCTGGGACACAGTGTCCCCACTTGCTCTGCCTTGGGCACACTGGAGAGCTGTGTGTGCAGAAGCCATCTGCTTCCACACTGTCATAGGAGGAAGTTTGCAATTAATTTGAAGAGCTGCGGAAATCTTTGATTGCTCACTGTGGAAGAATTTCCTTGCGCTCACCCCACTGTCAGTGACAGTAGGCAGCTTTATAGCCAAATTGTAGGTAAAATGGAGAATGTTAACAGAGCAAATGTGTGGTCATGGCAAGTCCTGCTTTTTGAGCAAGACTCTCTCTCTCATTCTACCATTTCATCAGATGAATTAGCTTCTTTCCACTGCTGATCACTACTACCCATGAGCACAAGTTACTTCCTCTCCATGCTGCAGAAGCATTCTGGACTGAGAACACTTTAGTCCCAGCTTCTTGAGAAAGTAAGAAAAACAATACCATGACCATAAAACAGTGAGTAAATCACTTATCCCAATGAATCCTAATGAATGTCCCAAGAATCACTTCATTTTCCCAAGAAAACAATTGTCCTGCTGAGAAAACCATCCTGGAGAGTCAAATCCAAATTACATAAAAATGACAAGTTTTGTATAATTTATATAAAGCACATGAGTTAGCATCCCTTGACCAGCTGAATGTCTAATGTGTACTTCTATTTCACTAACAAATTAGTTTGTTGTCTAGGAGAATCAATAAGTAATTTGAGAGCAGAAAGCTCATTATTCTCATTAAACTTGGCATGATTTGTAACCAGGAACAAGGCTTCCATTTATCAGATGCCAGCTGCAAGAGAGCCAAAGCACTTCAGAAAGTTTAGTCAAAATGTCCCAGACCCTTAACAACTTCTTAGAAAGCAAAGAAGAAAAAGTTTTTTCATGCAAGACTTTGAGAAGATCTCTCCTTTGTGGACCTCTAAAGAGTTCCAGGTATTTGGGTGCCAAAGTTTAGCCCTGGATGCAATAACTCTGAACCAAGCTGATGCTTTCTGATGACTAAGAAACATCTATGTTTTCCACTGAACTAAGATCAGCTGTTCCACAGGCATCCACACATAACTAGAAATAACCATGGATTTATGCCTTACTATCATTTATGGCTTCATAAGTATGCATAAGAATCCATATCACCTGCACAGACTGAGGCTTACTAAACTATTTGTGTTGGAACAAGATTATGGTAAATCTTGGAATTTTCTGAAATTATTTGTGTATCCTTAAATACTTTTTCCTCATGAGAAGGGCCAACTGCTGACTGTGAATATTACGACTTTATTATCTTTATTTTAATTCAAGGAAGATTTTATCTGCTTTCAGAAATAATGTGCCTCCTTATTATCCATCTTTTTTCTTCAGCAAAGAAGTGAGCACTCCTTGAAGAGTAGTCGTTAAAATAAATTGTGTAATTCCCACAAGAACAAAACACTGCAGGACCTCCAGCAGCAGAACAAGATGTCATCTCTAGAGGCATGTATTTCCTGCTATGACTTGGTTACAGGCCTGTGATTGATTTCTTTGCTGCTTCTTCACACATGCAAAGCACTGCTTTTGCACTTCTGATAAGCCATTCCTAAGGTGCAAGAGTCTTCCTGTGGTTTTGTTTTCCTCTTTTTTTTAACCTGTAAGACTTATTCTTTTTGTAGTAAAGACAGGCTTCTCTCCTTCAGAGGTGATTAAAATCTTCAATCACATTCTACAGTAAAACAGGTCCTAAGGCAAAAAGTTTGTTCAGGAGAACACTGTGTAATGTGTTTCATCATCTCTGCTTTCTCTCATTTATACAGTGCAAAGTCCTAAGCCTCTCATCCTGATTCAGACAGCTGTGAGCAAATAGTTGCCATCCACAGGAACTCTCCTGGTCCATAATCCACAGTCAGAGGACAAAAGCTGGCTCAAAAAAAACCTGCAACTAATAAGGAAAATCTTCCTTGCCAGTACAAACTGAAAAGCTCAGTGTAAAGAGTGAGACTGCGTGAGCAGTTGGAAGAGGCAGCTTTAGTGGAAGAGCAAACTCTAGACAGTGGATTGTTTCAAGATATTTCTCCATCTCAGCAACATCTGTTTGAAACCTCACTGCACAGCTGTGGGATATGTGGATATTTTGCAGTGACCACCCACAAGACTGAAGCAGCTGAACATTTGGACAGCCTAAGAGGCAAACCCAGTGCTGAAACTAATGCTGGATGCAGCCCTCCCTGTTATATTTCATGTGTTTTTTATGGTACTTTGCAGCACATTCCTGAAAAGTTCTGCTTTCACATAGGTAGAATTTACTGCAGTGTATTAACATACATCCTGCTAGAATGCATTAGGGTTATTTTGATCAAAGAAGACCTGACTCATAACTTTATACTACAGGAATAAGCTGGAGTTTACTGGAACTGAACAGTATCAATAAACAGTAACAGTCATATAAAGGCTCTGTGGTTTGGCTCATTTAGCATGCTGGCTTTATCAAACCTGGTGTAGTCTACACTGTTCATTATGTGAGGGGAATTTGGTAGAACTTACCAGGTTTTAAGGAAATGCTTTTAAAAAAAATCAAGACTAAGAAGATTAGAATAATTTCCTTTGTAAACAGTGATGATTTTTTTTCACTAAAAAAACTCTTCTCTTCAGAACTCTGACAAACTGCAGAAATCCAAATGCTATTTGGAGACTTACTAGGTTTAATTGTGCTTTTAACACATTCCTATTTGCAGAAAAGCTCAGTTTTCCCACTCTGAGATAAAATTATTATTTTCAATTTTGACTGAAGAGATGTCAATTTTCTCCCTCTAAGTAAAAGTCCTGGTTTTCAGAGTGAGATGGAGCCAAAATATCAATGGAAAGCTGTGGCACAGGGCAGTGCTCACATCACAGCAATACTTCAGCAGCAAAAGGAGAAGAGTCAGTCAAGAAGGGAGGGGATGTTTCTGCACACTTCTATAGCAGTCGTACTAAAGAGTGGGTTCAGTAGACATGGTACATCACTAAATTTTCATTTGCCAGGCAGTTTTCTGAATGCAATCAGGTTTTCCATCTACAAAGTAGTAAAATACTATCACAGAGGCAAGGTGGGCTTCACACTAAAATGGTTAACAGACCTTGGAGAACCTCCAGATGTGACTGACAGATGCAAAATGAGGTTTTATTCCAGGTTTATGAAGAAGGCACTGCAAAAGGCACCTGGATGACAGTGAGGGTATGCAGAGCAGAAGCACAAGCATCAGGAGTTGATTGTTTCACAGACACACCAAAAAAAAAAGAAAAGAAAGCAAATACTGCCTCAGAGCCACATTAAAGCAGAGAGTGAACAAGATGCATCATTCCTCTTTCTCAGCAAAATCTCCTAGTCCGGCCTTCCAGAGCTGCTTACCTAACATGTAAAAAGATTTACATTTGGTTTTATGCAAAACAGTTTTATTATCTCATCACTTTTATGTTTCTTTCTTGGTTGCTTAGGTAATTTTTTTTTAATATCTCTCTGCAAACTCGTACAGATGACAAATTAAAGAAGGACAGTATTGGGGTTTTGCAAAGCAGCTATTCATGTGTCATGGCCTTGTCCCTATCTCCATAGTCAAGTGCACACAACAGCAGGGTGACCTGGCTAGATGGGCCTGACCAGGGGAGCCCTGGGGAAGAGGGGACAGGGGGCATTGCTGAGCCTGAGCAGCACATTACTAAGGGAGTGAGGGGCACCACATCAGAGGGCTGGTAGGACTCATTTCTGGCCAGGGTAATAGGAACCTCATGGCTGGGAACGCTGGTGCAAAAGTAGTGAAAGGTTTGGTGAAGAAGTAAGCAGAGCAGTAAGCAACAGTTTTCAGGCTGTACCCCTGATAACCTGCTGAGGGACCACTCAGATGGAAGTGCTGGTCCTCACTCTTGTGGACAAAGCCAGGACAGATGATACCTGTTGAGTACCAAAAGCAGTGGAGATCTTTTTTTCATCTTTTTTTTGCCAAGTGGCACTGCTTGGTCCAACAACTCACAAAGGCAACCGTACTTGATGCTAAGCCAAAGGTGTCTCATCTCGCACTGACTGAGACCCACTGCTTTCTGGATTTCACTCTGCTCATGCTGGTTTCAGACCCACTGGCACTAACTGGCACTTATGCATCCATTTCAAACCAGAACTGCTCGTGCCAGCAGCAGTGCTGGTTGAACCAGAAGTAGATGTGATCAGCCAGGTGATGAATCCTCATCATGTCCATCTAGTACTACTCAAAATTTAACCAATGTATACTTCTCTCACATATGATAATATACACAACGTGAGATGAAGTCCAGTCCAGCACCAGAAATTGTCCCAGCTCATGCTGGAGAGGGGACCAGAGGACATCCAGAGAGCCCTGCCAACCCACACATCTGATTTCATGATCATGGAGCCTCTGCTGCCTGTGCAGAACTAGTGGGCTGACATGAGAGACCCCCAGTCAGAGACAGGTTTGCTACAGACTGGGGAAGTCACCCAGAGAGAAGGGCAGGAGCAGCATGCTGCAGGGGTTACAGCCTGGGGAGAGCTGTCACAGAAGGACAGACATTTGGACTGATGGGGATCTCAGGAGATCTCTACTTCTGAGACTTCAGAAAGGAATTTGTACCGTGGGGAAATCAAGTGTGTTGTCACAATATCACATAACAAACTAAGATGGGAATAAACCAGCTAGTAAGATGTCTGTAGAGTGGATAGCCTGGAAACAACATTTGCTCAAGGACTACACAGGAAGAATGGACTGCCCAACTCTACTGACATCCAATCTCACAGCCTATCCATAGGGGCATCCTTCTCTATAAGCATAATGAAAGATCGCTGCAGAGAAAATATGCCTGTAAACTTGCACTGAGCTAAAGCTAATGTACTTGTGAAAAATTACTGAAGGGCCAGGGTAAGTTCTATCGGCATACTGTGAACAAACATTGGGAAAATTATTCTGTTGGCGTCTTGGAGAAGGGAAAATACATCAGAAAAATTCTTTAGTGATATGCCTTACAAACAAGCAGTAAGAAATATCTCATGTAGGTTTTCTGATGAAATACCTGTTAAAAAAAGAGTCATTTAAGACTAAGTGTCCACAGAGCCCTTGTTATATTGAACATTAATGTCTGTAAAATACCCTGAAAGCAGATAAACAACAAGAGATACCATTGCCATTTTTTCCTCAATTCCACTACAGATATTACAATTGCTTTGGCAAATGAACTGAGAATATCACCAGAACTTCCTCAAGCACGTTTGCATTTTTAAGAGCCTCTCGCAGGACTCCTCATTTCCTTGTGACAGCCTTCCATTCCCTCCAAGTGGGAGCCACAGAAGCCCCTTGGAGAAGCTGGGATGAGTCAGACAGCAAGGTCAGCTTACCAGGAACAAAAGATCAGAGCCAGTCTAAGATGGATAACTGCATTATCATATCTTGCACCTGTTTCAGTGGAGCTCATCAAAGTGAAACAAATATGCATAAGTGGCAAGAGGAGAGTTAAAAAAAAAAAAGAGAGACAAGTAACAAAAGGGAAAAAAAAAGAAAAAAAGAGGTGTTTGGGTTTGATTTTGACTGAAGTCCTGGGTGAAGGTACAAGAGCTGCTCTCCAGTGTGAAGGTTTGTTTTGGAATCCACTACTCTATCTTGAACATTTTCTTCAAAAACTTGAGACTCCAACAATCTTTTTCTGAAGTTTGTGGCCAAGACAGTATTGCACCTTAAAGTATAATATCTCTCTGCTGTGAAATTCCAGCAGGGAAATGCAGACTTTGCAGGAAATTCAACTTGTGTGATAGCTTTGGGCACTTGTGTGCCTTTCAGTGCACAAAGCCCTTTTATTCTGATACCTGATCATTAACTGCTGTTACACTTCTTTTTCCCTTTATCTGACTGTCCGTGCAACTTATTTCTAAATTACTCCTATTTCCAGAGTCATTACTTGGTTGTTTTTGCTAATATAAATCTATAAATTTTGCCCAACAAGAAGATTTGAAACGTGGCTCTGCTTAGTATATATCCGTTTTCTCAAAGTAACAAAGATATAAAGCTCTTAGGTAGAACAGCTGTGTGGGTTAGATTTCTTGGTTTGGACAATGCTTTGAACAAACTCAATTTACCTTTCATTTCATACGCTTGCTCATGCCTGAAAAAGAAATATCTTGATAAAACATTTGCAGTCTCTGACAGCTTAAGCTGAAACATTTTGTTGATGAGTTGAAGTTTTCAGACTATTTTTGGTGCCATGACATACTGCTGTACATAACCCAGACTGGAAAATAACTGACAGCCTCTGACATCTTGGAGATAAGAAGTATCAGACACCATAGAGTAGTGGATTGTATCTCATGAGTAAAACAGACTCTGGCAGTAGTTCTGGGAAAGAAAACCTGATTTTTTTCTAATAATCATGTTGTTAACACATTTCTCTCAATGCAGCCTTTAAATGATTATTTGCTTCTTTTTGCTACTGGTCTTTTCCTTTGACTTCTGGGCATCATCATCCAGTCTACTTGGAGGCGTGAGTGAAGAGTAAGGTGTCTAGGAACAAAAGGGAGTTAAAACACATGAAGTAATTTTGTGGGTCTAATGTGTCTCCCCTCTCTCCATCAGCTTGGAAAGAGGAGAAAGTACACCCCACCCCCCAGCTGCTGAAAGAGCTCCATGGCGCTGTGTCCGCCCAGGACCGGTGAGCAAGAGCTGAGCAGTCCACAGGAGGGGAATTTCCCACCATGGATGCATAGGGCCATTGCAGCATTTACCCTCACTCAGCACAGGCTTGCAGGACCCAGCAAGGGAGCTGCTGCCCAGGCCAGGGCTGGGTCACCAAACAGAGTGGGAAACATTGTGAACTCTCTGAAACTCTCAGGGATGCTCTGTGCCCAGAGCTTTGATGCTCTGAGCTATTTACCAAGCAGCTGCAAAACATGGAGCCTGCTGTCTAGCTAACAAAGTGATCACATGTCAGGAAAACTGGAAGCAAATTCAGAACACTTTTCAGAGCAGACTATGTCCACAGTATTGCTTGTAATAATGACACATCAGATGAGACGTCATAACATATGAGAAAAATGGGAATGGGCATCTGCACCCTCCCAGATTATTTCCTCATCCTATTGTCCTTTAGTACACCCTCATCTATGCACTGTTTCTGTGTACATGGCATAGAGAAAGCCTCTGGCTACTTTAAGTCACAAACAAATTATAGACACTGTGTGTCAGTAAGTTTGTCAGATGGTAGCAGCAATCATAGGCATCTACTGATTTTAAAGTGTTAATTCAGGGGTAGAAAATCAGTTGCAAGTCATCTTTTCTGGAGATGTCAGCTGTATATGATAAACATATATAGATATATCTTTGAAGGGAAACCAGAGCACTATCTCGTTATAAAATATTTTTTTCCAAATCTGAAACTAAAATAAGCAGAAAAGCATGGCCAATGCATAAGTATCTATCTTTATACCACATAAATATGCAAAAGTCCTGTCAGAACAAAGCCTCATGTTGAAGCTCTCTGGACAGATTCTATCAGTCCCTGAGAAAAAAGTAATTCAGATGCCA
Source organism: Calyptomena viridis (assembly GCA_013390005.1). Taxonomy (NCBI): domain Eukaryota; kingdom Metazoa; phylum Chordata; class Aves; order Passeriformes; family Eurylaimidae; genus Calyptomena; species Calyptomena viridis. The sequence continues at coordinate 396,903 of WEIV01018668.1, read as the reverse complement.
TTCAGAGAGTATAAAATTTAGATATATACACTTTTAAATTCTCTTTTTCACACATCTTTCCATGTTGTGGGCACCCTCTCAGTGAGCAGTGTGGGAGTTCTTTCCCAAGCATGTCCCTTTTCAAACACTTTGAGCACAGAAGAGGCAGCACAGCATGATGAGGATGAACCACGGTAGCATCTTACCAGCCATATAGGCACAAGCTTGCTGCAAACATTTTAAAGGTGCCAAGATGTAGAGGTGCAGCCTGTCTGTGTATTTCACAGCCACTCACATGACAGTCACATCCAACTCAGAGCTCAGTGACAACACAGGCCCAGTCAGAGAATGAGATTTGGCACAGAGCTGCAGACACCTTACCACAACTACATGTCATCTTCCAGGAAGGTCTGGACATAATCCATCCTTTATTCCTGCAAACTGAAATTTTTCTCCACTCCATCTTTTTAGGTCTCACTTGGGGAATACATACTTACCCCTTCCCTACCTTAAGCATTTTCTGTATTTTAACCTAAATTTTAAACCCAAAGGTGGCTGAAAGTTGAGCTCATTCACGAGGGTTTTCTTGAATAGTAATATCCCTGGGAAGGTCTTCCTGATTTTTTGGAGGACAAGAAGCTTGCCTGTCATGGCATGCTGAAAACAACTGAGATCACATGAGTAACAGCACAGTGAATGGGCTGTAAAGATTAAGAAGACTCTGGTTTGAGTTAATATTATTACTCAGATACAGTACATGTAATTGTCTCTGGGGAAATGCTTTAATTAAAAGGGTAAGGGAGTAAGTTTCTTTTCAACTCCAACTTACATCTACCTCTCATCAAATAAAATATAGATGATGCAAGATAATTAGTCTCATTAGTCTGAGTGGTTTGTGCTCAAAGCATTTGTGATAATATTCTGCTTTACTCTATCTTTTTATTATCCGTAGGATACTGTAGAATATCAGGCCAATGCTGAACTACATCAGTGCACACATCCTTGGGGGCTCATATCTTAATATATGTTTTGACATCTTATCAATCTGTAAATTTAACATACTGATTTATGTGCCAGCGTTATGATGAGTTCCCTGTGTTTACTGAACTGTGTGTTGAACTCACGTACAAGGTCAGCAGCGGCTTGTGCAAATCAGTTCTTTGTGCTATATGCCAGGAGATGATAGAAGGCAAATCTTTTGTGCTTTTCTAGCAAATAAGCTGCATATTTTCTTTAGAGAAAAAAAAAAAAGCATCATACATACAAGAGGAAAAGCCGTATGTAGAAAAATAGTGTAAATAGTGGAGAATAGGATAAGGAAATGAAAATGGAGACAGAGTTGCACAGTTCTGAATCTGAACTTCAGAATAATCACATTTTATCCTCCAAGAATATCCTTCCAGATAGAAGCACAAGATGAATAACACCAGCTTTCCAGACCAGAAGTTCTGGAAGGAAAATAATGAGACAGAAAATATTTTACATTTATACGAAAGGGATCTGGCAAATAAAGCTTGGGATTTCTTAATATCATCAAGTAAAAGAAAGAGGTGATGAAGTAGGCAGTAAAGAAAGGTACATGTCTTTTTTTCTTTCCTTAGTGTTTGGAGTTCCAAATTCATTTGCTGGATCTATTGTTTTATTTCTTCCTCTCAACAGGATAGTCACTGCTTGAAAAGAAAGGTATTTTACTGAATTTTCTACCCTTTTTTATATAAGATTTTTTTTAATTTAAGAATTGTTCAGAAAATCCTAACTGGTGTCAAGTTAATTTCTGTTCTGCTTTGGTTAGTGTATTCTGATACTCCAGGCTTTTACACTGAAGTTGCAGATGAGGAATTACAGTAAAATCATTGAAGCATCTTGTTAATTGCTGTCTGGTTGCTGATCAGAGGTTGTGACTTGGCAACTGTTATTGAAAAGTACTTTGTCACAATCTAACAAGATAAATTAATTAGTGTAAAACTCCACCATGCATTCATTAGTGTCAATGCATCTCAAACCTTTGACATAACTGCTGTTACATAATTTACACAATTGGCAAGGACCATAGTGAGACCTGTGTTTATTTTCATATTTTCATCTTTTAAATTTAAACTAATATTAAATGACTCCTTAATATTTTTAAGGTGCTGTATCCCTAGTTTCTCAAGTAGCCTGGATGTTTATACATATTTTCCACCTGTCCGCAGAAACAAAGCTTAGATATTATTGTATGAAAAGATTTTCTTTTTGGTGCTGTAAAGATCTTTTGAGTGCTTTAGGCCCTCTCCCTGTTGCTGTCAGTGAATTAGAGCATTGCTAATTTTGCTTGGTAACTATGTGTTCTTGCTATGCAAATGTGAAAGGCTACAGATTAGGCAAGCAGAGTCTGTTGCAGGACACTTACACATTAAGAACATTTTTTTTTAGAAAGATAGAGCTGTTGAGAGCATTAGGGATTGTTGTAGCAATGAACTCCGATCGATTTGAAAGCGTCTGTGTGTGAGCAAGAAGGTTGTGTGTGTAAAGAAACTGGACTGAAACCATAAGAAGCAATGTCTACGATTCTTTCAATACTCCTCTGGCCAAATCAGCTATAATGTGGTTTAGGAGAAGTACTGAGCATTGCCCAGCTCACACTGCATGGAGTAGATGCACACAGAGGTCCTGATGCTGACTTTGCTGGAGTCAGTAAATAAATTCTTGCTGACTTCAGTTGGCCAGCAAAACTTCCCACCTTTTTCTACAAAAAAGGGATATAGTAATAACAAATTGCCAAAAACTCAAATTCCTAACAAGAACTTGTGTTCCCATTTTGTTCTTTGCCTGTTTTTTCAGGGTCTAAGGCATGTTCTGAAAACAACCTTCTACCACGTCAGCAGCAGTCACTATTCTCTCATCATGATTATGGTTCTGTATTTCAAACATCCATTAAAATATTGATTCCATAAAAATTACTTTCATCCTGGTATGGTGCCACTGACAGAAGAATAACCTATACGTGAAGGAAAATTGCAGTGTTTTTTCCATGGTGGCCAATACATGGCTGAGTCAGAAGCAACACAAAAGAGTTGTGGGCCATAATCATCTAGACTGCTATTTTTCCTCTGCATACAACTAAGAAGAAAAGTGTGGATGGCTCTTTCCTGATCTTACGACATAGTCACCCCACTCCTGAGAGCAGCCTTTTACTCCTCACTCTTGCGAGGGCTGCACAGAGTGCAAGATGGGCAGGGGCCACTGCAGTATAGGCAGAAATTGGCCCTAGTTTAGGGTCTTGTCAGGAACTCAGGTTCTCAAAATTGAGAGGTCAATTTTTTACCCTACTCTGCTGATAAAATTTTATAAAATTTTAACTTTTTTTTATTGAGGCATCTATTTTAGAAGATGATCTTTATAATCAGCAGCACAGTTGAGATACAGTCATTTGCAGCGCTCTGAGAAGTCACTGCAAAATCACTAACTGCAAGCCTTCCTTCTGCATTCTGTTTGCATGTCTCACCTATCTCTTTAATGTGTATGTGACACTCAAATTTCTGACATAAAAGGTGCCCTGAGACAATCCAAGGACTTGTATCAGTTCAGGACAACGGGCAGGAAACAATGAACCCCATTGTGATATGGCTAAATAGTACCAGAAACAAAAAGCAGTGACTATGTGCATAGTACATATGACAAGCCCAAAGTCTGGAAAATAGGTTCTGAAAGATGTGAAGGTGAGATGTCTGTGGACCATAGAAAGACCAAAAAAAAAGAAGGAGAAAACACCCTACCTCAAAGAGCATATGGTGTCAATGGTGAAAATCCATCACAGGAATTGGAAAGTGCTATAATATAGTAAGCGTGCACAAGATAAAATAAAAGATATGCTCTTAAAAAAACTCAAGACATGATCTTAATAAAGCTAGTAATAAGTTTTCTATGTATTTGCTGCTTCCACAACAGCTTAAAGATACAAGAAAGGCAAGTGTAGTAGGGGCTGCAATACCTTTTATTCCTTAAGTGTTGCACTTTAGAATAGCTGATATACCCAGAAATCTTGTTTGGTTTGGGGGGAATTTTGTTTCATTGGCTAGTTGGTTGATTCTTTTGAGGTTGGTTTGTTTTGGGTTTTTTTTGGCAATACATGAAATATGAAGCTCAGTCTGGCAGGTGAAGAGCAATTGCTGGAGTTTCACAAGATTATATTAATCCATTCGTTTGAGAAGAAAAGAGCAGGTATCCCTGTGGAGCAGAGCTACATGCAAGAAAAGAAGCTATAAGGTCATTGGTGTCCATGGTACAGAGAGATAATTAGCACCTGAAAAAAGCAGGTGCTTTCCTGGTTACTGAGCTTCTTTGCTGGTAAGTTGAGTTTGACTTGCCACTTAGTACTCTTATTGAAGACGAGAGAGGAGAGGAGGTTTAACGATACAGAAAGAAACAATGTCAAGCTAATTGCACAAACCACAGTAATTTCCAAAGTAGAAGTGCTCTAAAAGTGGATCTGTCATATTATAGGAACAGTGACTCCTTGGTAGGTCACTTTTAAGTATCTCTAATTAAGCATTCAGGTGTGCATGTTCTCAAGAATATTAGTGCATAAAGAGGCTGAGAATCACCCAAATGAATTTCAGAGATAGGTAGAAATTGAGTGTCCGTTGACACAGGCTGGAAGTAGGTGTGGACCTCTGAAAAGGGATTGGCTCCCTACGCCTTTGCAGGGACTAAATAGAATTTAAAGCATTGGCTGCCTATCCCAAGTCTTTATACATCTGAAGACCTAGCAACACTTGTCTTTCCCCCAGTCTCTTAAGCTACACATTGTCCAAGAGGATGCACTCTCGTTAATCTTGGCCAGGATATGTAGAACAATTCCTTATCCTCAACGACTTGGCAAACCTCTGTCATGTCTTCAAATCCATTTCAGTGCCAACTAAAGATGTTTTGGAGGTTGGGAATTTCCATTTTCTTTTGGAAATTTTACCCATTTTAACTAGTAGGAAAAGCATACACTGAATTTAGTAGATATGTACTTAGGATACTCTTTTACATTGGCAGTGCCCATTAGAGCTGCGTCTATCAAACACAGTGCGTTAATATAATTTTATGGAAAAGATTTAAAAATTAGTTCTTTACATGTTGGAAAGATTTTGTTTGATTGTTTTTTCTAGATGGCAGGTAGCAATCCAAGTTCACTAAAGGGCATCCTCACACCTAAATTCTTGTTTGACTTCATCTAAGCATGCAGCCTCATTTTGTCTTTTACAGTCAGGTAACTGATGATTGTCAGTAATACAGAGAGATTTATCCAATGTTAAAAGTAACAATAAATAAAAACAAATACTTCTGATTCAGTACAGGGAATGAATAAATTACTTCATAAATCAAATTAATTCCAAGCCATCCCATCCTTTTGCAAATTATTTTGAGTGCATTTTCCCTTTGGATGAAGTAGACATTGAAATGATAATTAACTGAACAGAGTACCAGGAAAAAAAGCATATTAGCACTAATGCACATGGCTTTTAACAAATGCTGCCAACAAACAGGCATATTTAAAATACAGGTCTTTCCATTCCACTAAGATGCATTATCTATCTAATATACTATGTAGTTAGCAATGAAGCACAGTTAATCCTTACTTTGTACAACTTTGCAAAGCATCTTTGCAAAGGATTCTTTCCAATTCTGGGACTATAGAACAATGTTTCCTACTGAAACATAACATTTCTTGCCATTTCACCACTATCATAAGGCAGAAACTTCCATCAAGATTACCTTGGCAATAAAAACTGCCTAAGCAAATTGCAAGCCAAAGTACTGTAGAAAAACGGTGAATTGATTAATTCTGTAAAAGTTGAGTAAACACCTCAACTTATCTCACCTAGTATAATAGGTGAGATATTATAAGCTTACCTCACCTAGTATTTATATTCTTCGTGAGAATAAGCAATATACATAGGAGAAGTTAATAGAAATCTAGGCTAAGTTAAATATTAAAAAAAAACATCAAAGTACTATAAACTATAGCATATTATAAGCAAGAACAATCTTTCTGAACTGCTTGTGAATCCACTGATTTCCAGTGAAAGAGTGCCAAGGTAGGCCATAAATTTTGCACACAGAGAGATCCTCCCAACAATGCAATCTGCATTTTAAAGGATGCTGAAATAGCTGTCATGCTATGGCTTTTCAGCCCTTTCTGCATACAGATGTGTGTTCCTTGTGCTGTTATACTGTACAAGACATTGTAACTGCCCACTTTCCTTATTCTCCAGTTCCCTGCCATTCTCACTGGAGCATCAAGGGCAAGAGAAATAATAGAAAGAAAAATTTAAAATAATTATTTTAATGGCTAGAGAACAAGAAAATTTGGCTGAGACCTTTAAAACTCTGAGCCTGATATTAAAGTCATAAACAGGCTTTTCACTATGTCCATTCATTAAAGACAGAGCAGCACCTACTTATCACCAAATTAGATCATTGTCTGTAGAGGTTCTTTCTCAAAGGTGAGCATGTAAACCTACTTGCTTTGATATCAGTGAGACCAATGAAAGATTTCTTGCCATTTGGACAGAACAGGAAACAGCATTTAGCCCACTTCATTCAGTATGGTTGCAGATTTTCGTGGCACAGTCCTGACACGATACATTTAATTTTCTTATTTTGGAGATGTTGATTTTTTTCCTGGGGTTTAGATATTTTTTACTTGCATTTTATCTAGATAGTAAGACATATCCTGTGATTTCACTACACTGATTTTGGTTATATAAATTTCAGTTTCTTTTCCTAAGGCTTGTGTTGGGGGGTTTTTTAATGTCTAGAAATATCGAGGGACATATTCCACAAAAGTTACAAGCTAAATATCCTGTGCAGGCATCTGCAGGGTTAGGAGTTCAGCAGATTCCTACTGTCACTCCAGCAAGTGGGATTACAGCATAGCTTCATGAAGCCTTTTACTGGCACTGAAAACGGAGGGCAAAACTGCAACCTGAGTAGAGGCCAAGCAGTTAAGAAAGGTGGAAGGATGTTAAAGTGAGTTATTTTCAGGACTGATGTCAGCTTCTTCTGGTGCCAGCCTCCCAGAAGGCATGAGAATCAAAGTGTCAGTCCCAAGTGTTGCCCTCTCTCCAGGAACAGAATGATGCCTAAAAGTGTCGCCAAACTAATTCTGAGATAAGAAGCATTCTTTATTGCGGCACCAGGTGACTCAAGAATAATTTCCAGGCAGAGCACACCGAATTACATATGTCCTACAGTTTTATCTAATTAGACTATCTAGCCTGTTACACCCCTCTTCCTCAGCTCTCCCTCCCATGGTGCTGCCCTAGCCATGTCTCTGGCATGCCTCCTATTTTGAGCCAGGGGTCTCACACAGACCTCTATCTTCATCTTATCTTCTTCTTCCTTGTTGACCTTTGGTTCTTGGCACAGCACCACATCCTCTGGAACAGTTTCAAGGTCTTTTTGGACCAGCTTGGACTACCATTACTATATGTTATGTCTCCTTTTTAGTCCAACTTCATAAGCAGCCAGGGACTTTTATCTTGCTAACATTCCTGTCTATGGAAAACTTTTAGCAAAGGTGAAAAGCTACATTTTACAAAACTAAGAAATTTATACAAAGTTGCTATAAACCTATTTAATACAAGCTTTAATCTGCAAGAAGAGCAGCAGCAGGGGCTGTAAAGGACCTGCCACTGAAACACCGTGTAGAGGTTCTACCCAGAAACCTGGAGAAAATACGCCAAACTTTTTGGCACTCGGAGAGATGATTTTTTTACCACTTGACAACACAAACAGTTGGTAAAACATGCAAAATGTGATTAAAAGGTGCCCCACATGACACCAGCTGGCCAGGACAGTTTTGCCAGCATTGCCTGTTGTTTCAACTCTTCGCAACAACACCTAAAGTTGAGTTGGCTCCTGATTTGGGTGACAGTCACTGAGCTTCTGCAAGGAGTGCAAGCACATCTCTCAGTGGCTCATGATCAAAGAAGAAAACAGAAAAGTATAGAGTCAGATCAAAACTGGAAGCCAAGTTTAACAGAACTGGAATTAAGAACTCTTTCCTTTGAACATCCTATACATCCTTCTGTCCCATAGACAACACATTTGCTGAACTTGCAGCAGCTTCTGCAACTCTTGAAAAAACATGTTACCAAGTAGTTTCTATTTCTAAGTACTTCTCTTTTTCATGCTCTCCAAAGAATTAGAGAAACACACACAGTGATTTTAAAGAACAATAAATGAAGTGACAACTGTCAGCTTTACTATGCAATTGCATTGAATTCATGCAATTATGTGCAAAAATAATTTAATTCCTCTGAAGAAAGATAATGCAGGTATCCCTCAAAAATGCCAGGAGTGGAAGGATTGAGGAAAATTTATTGCCAAAGGCAAGAACACTAAGAACATTAAGCCTAACAATGTTACAAACACTGGGCCTTAGGGAAAAGACAGGCCTCTGTTCTCTCTGTTCTCCTCCGGGCTTCTCTGCCCCTCCTGCTGTGTGGGGGCCTTCAAAGACATCTGCAAGAAGCTTATCTTCTTCCCATAGCAGGGAAAGCCTCTCTGGAATGCAGTGGAAGGAAAACATTTAACTGCCTCTGGGAAGGTCCCTCTTCTAAGTAGGAGAGACTTACTAAGCAGAATGAGCCCTAAAACTTCTCGAAATGATCGTGCAGAAGTGGTCTTCTACACTTATAATTCCTTTTACTGATTCATTCCAATGTTAGAATTACAGAGTATTGAGGCTCATTTTTCATACTTAGAATAACTAATTTATCTCAATTTTTTTGTTTGGGGGATGCGAAAAATAATATAATGAAATTAAGAACTTACAAGGAACAACAAAATTATAAGTAATCCTCTACTAATAAAATTATGTTTATGTTTTTGTTAAAAAGTAACCTTGTATGTAAAGAATCGTTTAAATAGATATGAGACCTGGCATTTTTACTGGAATTCTGCCTGCATTAATCAGGATTGCTTTCACAAGAATGCTGGAGAGATGTGTTTGTAGATTACAAACTAGCACAGCCATGGAATTAATAACACATACCCCACCTGGAAGCAGTTAAGCCCTCTTTTGTTTTTTCTTTTTGATAAGAGTTGTCAGCCCCTTCAAGCACTCTCCTGGATGGACCATTACTGATTATTAATCTTCCAACGACTGGGAGATTAGTCCATCAAGATAAGAGACAATGGCAGTACAAACTGCCCAAACTGCTTTTTGTTTTAGATCACTTTATAATTATTTTATACATTCTCTGTATAACCTTTTTAAAAAGCTATTTGTTTAAATATTCTTTATAATGCTTTTACGTTATATTTTTGTATAACCTTTTTAAAATACTGAGTTTGTTTTAAATACTCTTTATAATTCTTTTAAGTTACATTCTGTGTATAACCTTTTTTTAAAAAATTGAGTTTGTTTAAATATTCTTTATAATTCTTTTAAGTTACATCCTCTGTATAACGTTTTAAATTTCCTGAGGTGTTAGTTGGCATACATATTTTTTCTCACAAAAAGGAACTCCCCTGTTAGCCCCCTGAACTCACAAATAGACTGTTTGTGTTTTATATTTTTTTTAATATGAGTTTTTAGTTGCCAAAACCAAACCATTTATTTTGTGTTTTATGTCTCTTTATAATCTCTTTTATGCATTGTATATATGTATACTTGTTAGTTGTTAGTTGTTATGTTTGCATGCATATACCCTCTCAGACATTTCTTTTGTATATATTTTTTTTAATACAATATACCTCTGGTCCCCTGGGTTACTTACTAGAAGAACACGTACAGAATGATGTGAGCATGTGCAGACTCTAACCAATCAAAAGTTGTGAAAGACCAACTCCGCCTCCTGAAAGGTGACTCGCACCAATGAAACTCTACTGCACCTCCTAAGGAATGACTCTGACCAATCAAAATAGACTCCTCCCAGATACCAGAGGATAAAAAGACGGACCCAACATAACCTGGATGAGCCTCTGGTATTGGATACTATGCTCCTGAGATCGTCTACCTTGCTCTGGTGTCTCACTTAAGTTTGTTAAATAAAATAACTGTTTACTTTTTAAACAGAGCGAGACTGTTGTTTCTAGCAGGGATGACTGTTAATAAAGCACAAATTGCTTGATGGCCAGCTGATCTATTCTTCAAGAGCATTTTCCCTTGGCAGTACATGATGATCGTAGAATCCTATAATCACAGAATGATAGTATCGCTTTTTTCCTCAAAGAACAGGACAAAAAGATAATAGCAATGTAAAGGCTGTTTAAAGACATGGATCTAAGGAGGGTGATCAGGAGGCACAGGTAGAAAAAAGGCCTTGCAGCATGCAGACACCTTTGAGGAGGTATTTTGAGCAACTTTCAGTGAGAAGAAATGTGTCAGCCGTTTGTATTCCTAGGTCACAAAGGTCAGAACAACACCAAGAAGTTTTTCTTTAGAGAAAACAAAACCCAACACAATCATTCATAAGTATGGGAGTAATCAGCTGATGCAAGTGAACACAGAAGAAGTTTAGCAAGAGGTGCATGAAATTAATTTCCCCCACATGCTATCAAATTACAGCCTTTTCAAGGCATTGTTGCTACAGAAATTACGTTTTGGGCAGTCATTTCTCTTTGGAAATGTTAAATTTATGTTTGACTTCTCAAAGACTTGATTTTTTTTCAAGTGTTTGAGCTAAAAAAGCCTATCAGCTTAATGTCATGATGCCTTAAAGTATTTCTGTGGGATGGTGCATTTAAAATGCTGCAGGTATAAGGACATCAGAAGATAAGGATGTACTGTGTCACTTTTACAAAGAAGTAAGTCCCAGCGCACCAATGTGGTGAGACCTGCAGAGCCACACACTTGAGAAAGCATGTGGGAAAGGTCCAAATCCCACAGACAGCCATGCAGCTCCCAGGAACATAGACATCTCTTTTCTCAGATGTACTGTCAGACAGCCAGTGAGGGACAGGGGTCTTCGTACACTAATAGGCCAAAGATGCATCTATTATTGCTTCTGTCAGTTGATTTTTTTTTTAAATTCACAAATCAATCAATCCTCTCTGTTCAGCCCATCTGTTCTATTCCTCCAGCCAGCTGTTTCCACCTCTGCAATCCCAGATTACCGTTCTCTAACTTGCCCACTCTACACAGTGAGGTTGTAGTTGCTGGTAAAAGTGTCTGAACAGTGCCTTGCAGAGCAGCAGAGAAGCCAAGTGTCTGCTGAAGGCTCCTGCCTTTACTGAACACACAGCTTACAACATCACTGTATTTTCACCCTAATTTATCCCTCCGCCCACCACTTTTGGAGTGAAATGAGTTGTCTTTGTTTCTGTTGGGAGACCAGATGGGAAACGGAGGTACTCCATGGTCAAGTACTTTTCTGTGTGTCTGTTCTTTTTCCTCCAGCTGTGCCCTCTATCTCGAAAGGGCTGGGCACAGAGTTTTAACACAGTTATTGCCTTAAAACCTGACATAATTAAAACCTCTTTGATTGCCATCACTGAGCTGAGAGTATCATTACAATGAACAAGATGATAATAGATACCTTTAGCCTTTACAGTAACAATAAAAGATAAATGCCAATGACCATATGTCTCAAATAGTATTAACAGAATGTATTAAATATAATTCAGCAATGAGAGGTAATTCAGTTGTTAATGGCAGTGAGGTACTGTATAATTCAGATATTGGACAGGATTCTGTAAGCCACCATTGCTTGTTCCACTCCTCCCTGCACATGGAGCACCCACTCCCTCCAGTGGCAGGGCTCAGGTTCAGAGCAGATGTCTAGCGATGAGAGCAGGTTCTCAGGACAACACAAGGTGATGACCTCATTGTTCTTCCACATTTAAGATTTTTTAAGGCATTTAAAGCCTTCCTGGGAAGTTGGTTACTTCCCAGAAGCTGCAGTTATGGCCCAAAAGATAGTGAGATAATTTTCTTCTTCTAAACCTGTCTCATCTTGAGAGAGACAGAAAGGAACCCACTGCGTCTGTGCTTTGGCTCCTGCCTGCAGCAGGGAGCTGGCAAGCCCTGTCTCAGAGGTGTCTGCATTGGGATGACACCAAGCAAGAAGTTCTGCCCTGGATAATGCCATCTCATGCTTTGCCCTACCTGTGGCACCTCTGATGTGGGTCCAGCTCAGCCCTGCTGGCACATCAGTCTGCAGCAGAGATTGAATGCTCCACAACAACTTGGATGCCACAGAGGCTGGTCCCAACTGGCAGTCATCCCCACCATTCATACTTATCCACTTTCCAACCTCTCTGATTAGCCTTCCACAAAGGGCATGTCAGGTTATCTGTGGCAAAAGAGCAACTCTTGTGATAGTCAGTGAGAACAGGAGGAGCTGCTTTTCCGCTGGAGTTGCTTTCTGTCCCACTCAGAGCACTGGACTGAAGTACTGGAGCATTATCCAGGCTGCCAAGCACAGTGGTGGTCAGACCTCCTGGGAAGCTTGCCCAGTCTCACAGCAACAAGGGCCCTCAGCAAGGGGCTCAATAGCTGGTCCCTGTTCCTTTGTTCGTCCTCAAGAATGAATTAATATTCAGCCAGGGATTTAAACTGTCATTGGTTGCTTTGCTGTAAATCTCAAGGCCTCTACTGAAGATTGTGTGCACTGTTTCAGGGATTGTTTCATGACCTTTGCCATCTGGAGACTCTATGGGTTTTAAAGAGTAACAAGGTAAGAAACAGAAATAAATTGAAAGTAAGCGACACGGGAATGTGTCTGTCAAAACTTTACCAACAGATGTGACTGTTGTGTCAGTTGGTGCCATGAAGTCTTTATTCTTTGCTCTTTGTCACCTTTCATAGCCAAATAGTGTTCTGTGGCCAGTGACTGTGTAGCTCTTTGGAACAACCACAGCATGGCACATAGTTGGCACCATATTCCTATCACTGCTCATGAAAACCAGAACATTTCAAAAGATCACTGAAGAATTGGGAAAGTTGTAGAGAGGTGCAGCAAGGATGATAATTGCTCTGGAAAAAAAAAACAAAAACACAACCACAGGAAAAGAGAGCAAGATCCTTCAAGCAGGCAAATTTTAGCATAGAGAGATTGAAATAGGAATGTGAGAAATGGGTGGTAATGGAATAGCTGAGAACTGAGAGCCCTCCAATTAAAGTATCCCATAGCAGGCAGATTTGAAACAAGTCACAGGGCCAAATTATCCAATATAATCAAATTGTTGACATCATTGCTGCATAAAAGTATGGAAAGAAAATGTAAAAACAGTGAGACAAATTCATAGAAGAAAAAGGCTTTGTAATATAAACCCACACCTTCTGACTGAAGAAGGCCCAAAGAGCAGGCTATGAATGAGAGAGCTTACTGGGGCAGCACGACTGCAAATTTATTTTACGCAAACTTACTCTATGCAAACTTACTCTATGCACCCACTCTCTGCCTGAGTGTTTTTCATTTTATTTGATGGTGGCTGCAGGGAGGAGCAGAGGATTCTGGGCCACAAGGGACATGTAAACCCTGTGATACATGTCATCAGTATAGCTCTAGACTGGTCAAAGACAGCTGAAGTAGAGTGACTACCATGGGTCTGAGCTGTTCTCCTCACTAAGCAAGATCCAGAGGAGGGAACCTGGGATCTAGCAAAGATGCAGGGAGATGAGTCATTTTTCATCATCTTTTGGCACATACTCCTAGGGAGCAGCACCAGCCTGTGAATAGCAAGCCCAACCACAGCTGCTCAGCCTGCAGGGCACCCAACCTAGACATAACACAGTGGACAGGATGTTGGTGGCACTTCAGCAAATTATACCTTTATGCTTCTCAGAGCTGGGGGAAGATTTTCTGACTCAGGACTGAGCACTGACAACACAAGTGAACCTTGTATAACCGATGAGTACAATTTCTGTGATGTCACTATTGATGCAGCGACATCCCTTGCTAATAAATTTTAATGTATTCCAGACCACTTCAGTATAATTAAAAACAAAATACAGCAAAATGTTCAGTGGAAGGGAGACATGAAACTGAGATGTATGGAGTACAAACACATCCTCGTTGCAGGAGGTAAGAAAAATTGAAGTTCTTTCATTAGGTAGCAATTAAAAGGTAGTTTATAGAGCAGGAAAACAGCATATTATTGAACAACTGTAAGGCAGGTGAGCTAATAATTAACTGCTTCTATTATAGTGCTTTCTCCCAAAGTTAGAGCAATTTCCCTCTAAATTAGCATTAATTAAGGATGTATCTCCTGATTACACCCTACATAATGATGCAGGAGATGGTGTTTCTTTTCACTTTTCCTTTATCCTCTAGTGAAACATGCCAGACAAGAAAACTAGTTAGCTGTTCTCGTTAGCTGTTTTGGACACAGTGTATCCCACTCCCACAGCAGGCAACTGGCAGGTAGGCTGTAAAACAATCAGCTTTGAGTCCAGCATTAACAGGTTTGGTGTAATTGATACTGCACTTTATGAACTACTTGGCATGGATGTCTATGCATTCCTGTCAAGAAGCAGGTTTGCTGGATAAGGAATTAAGGACTGGTTTCAGAAGGAGCTCTGCTGAAAAACTTTACTTTTGGTACCACCAGGAATTGTCCCAGTTTAGAGTGTTTTATAAAGCTAAGAATAATCCCCTATATGCCCATTTCTAAAACAGTGCTGCACCTGCCTGGAGAAAGCAGGCTCAGAATAGCAAAAACTCCACACACCTACACTTGCATAGCCCTTTCCTTCCTATGCTGTACAACGCACTCTTGCCTTGTAGAAGCCTTTTGTGACTCCCCATAGAGCTGTGTTTCCCTGCAGGACCACACTGCCATTCATCTCATGGCTGCAATGTGCTGTGACCCAAATTGCAGCTCCCCCACACCAGAAATAGCAGCCTGCCTCTGGGAGAGGTCAGCCACAACTGACTGCTTCATGTCATCTATATCTGCTGTGGAGGTTTCCAAATCTGTTCTGCCTGGTTGCTCATTGCCTTTCTCATCTTTGGGAATCATTTCTCTCCTCGTGAGACTCTGCATTACTTCCCCATGGCTCTGCCCCAGGGCAAGAGGAGACAACCTCTTCACAGAGCTGCCATCCTGCACACTTACAGCCTTGGAGAATCCTGTACATGGGCAAAGTTTTCACAAATCACCCATAAGAGAGTTCCTAGACATCCTCTAAACAAATCTGTGGCTCAAGAGAGCTGTAAATTTGGCATTTGAGATACACCACTGTGCTGAAAGCGACTTCTAAGAGGGGTCTTAACAATAAACATGCTCAGATTCAGAACAAGGGTATCTTAATCTAACAGCCTCTTTCTGAAAGATGCCTAAGAATAGAGTGTAAAAACCAGTCCTCTACTCTTACAGATCTTCCCAGGCTCCAGAAACCAGCATTTTTAAGAATTCTGTAATAGCTATTTGCTCTGTGAGCTTACCTAATTCCCTTGAAACTCATTTTCTTTTTGGATAAATACATAAATCTTTTGACAGTAAGGTTTACGTTTTGTTTTTCTTTTTTTTCTCATTTTGCGTGTGTTTTGGCATATGTTACAATAAACAGACAGATGTGGGGATGGCAGATTGTACCAGAGGCCTGGAGCTCAGCTGCTAATCCCCAGAACATTTCTGCCCAGACATGTACTCCCTCTTGCTCTTGAGATCACCTCATGAGCAAAGACAGTGCTATGCCATGATAGTCAACTGCTCCTGATCCTGCTTTTCCCAGCACTTTGGAGGATAGCAGCAAGGGCAGCAGATGGGGGCATGGATTGAGCCCTCCACTGTGTGGAGGCAGTGGTAGTGCTTCCAGGAATCAATAAGGCTATTGCTAATCCAGTCCATCTGGCCTGAGCCAGATATATAAACACCCAAGGAGATCAAGCATGTGGATCACTCACCAAGAAGAGGAAGCAGAGGCAAAATGCCTCATATTCTCCGAAAGCCCTCCCCTCCAGAGTTCCTCAAGCCATGACTGACTTGTCCTGCTGCTGACTAAGCCCTGATGTCCCTCTCTTCCCCCAGGATCTTCAGAACCCTACCAAACAGGCCAGGTTGGCCCTGGGGCACAGTGCAGCAGGCGAGGACACTTCTGGGATACAGGGAGGCGCTTGCAGGAGTTCAGACAATTCCTAGAGTCAGTGCTGGCATAGTATCATGGCTCGTCCAACTAACTGGTGTAGTCACCACTGTGTGCTTTCCTCGCTCTTCTCTTGCTGTACATTTAGTGTCAGGGGTGTTCATGCACCAGCATTGGCTGCTGTTATAGTTATAGGGGCTCGGACCAGTTTGTTGCTATGTGGATATAACCAAAAACTCTGTATTCTATACCCTCTGTGTCATTCCTGATGGGCTGTTAATAATAAATCATCGGTAGCAGCTGTCCAGGGCACACCTCACACCCCAGGCTACAATAGATAAGGAAAGATATTTGAGGAGACATAAACACCTCCACACCCAGATGGAGGGGTCCTCCCTGCTAATGGGCCCAGCTGCACTGACACAATAGGCAGTTACAATGGCCCACATCATCAAAGGATCCAGAAATATCCCACAGAGATAAACCACCCATTATGAAACCCCCTGCCCTTAGGTGCTGCTGGATGCTGGCCTCAGGGGACAGACCCAAAACTCCTCTTCAGCCCTGACTAGCTCCAGCCGTCCAGCTGAGGGGCACTGAGCAGGAGTGGGCCACCCTAGAACTCAAGGTCTCTCACTGGGAGATGACCAGTTCAGAGGTGGCTGAGGCTCAGGGGAAAAGTGCTTTCTCCTCAACCTCTTTGCCTTTGGTGTTCTGGGCGCAGCTATTGGAGGGCAAGGGAATAAGAGTGACTCTTCGTGGTTAGAAAACAGGAAAACAGTTTATTGGGGAAACTGACCCCTGGAAAAGCCAACCACAGAGAGCATTTGATAGCTTTATGCAGGGGTTTAAATATGGGGACCAAATTAGGGGAGGAGAGTGGGAAAGGACCTATGGACGTCAAGGAAAGGAGGGTTTAGGAAAGGGTTACATCATAGAGAAGCCAGTGGCCTGCAACTCAAACCTATTAGCTGTCGAGTAACCAGGACTGACATGGAAAGTTCTGGAAGGGTAGGTGGATTCAGGATACAAATATGGTTTTGGGATGGAATAACTTTGGACCAGGGGAAGGGTTAAGGATAATTAGGAGGAGGATACAGAACAGGAGTGTACAATTGTATGGGAAGGAAAAGGGGGATGACTGAGCAGTCCATTTAGAGATAAACAAAGGGTTACAGAACTGTACAGAAATAACATGACAAATACAATAAACTGCAGATACACACCACCACACTTAGGGGAGATACTGGGCATTCCCACCTGAACCTGAGGATATATAATCTTTGGGTTTGGGGACTTGGAGTACCACTCATTGGCTCCAGAGGGGGAACAGAACTCCAGCAGGACTGCAGCTGCCACTCTTGAGGAGACTGCTATCATTTCTTCAACAGAAATGTGACCAGTATCCTAACAGGTTTCCTTCCCCTCTGCTTTGCATCCAGGGGAACCACACAGTGCTTGGCACAGGAGGTAACAAGCACCTCCTGTGCTGTTCTGGTCCCAGGGGAATGGGTTGTACTTTGTCCTTGTGGGTCAAAGCAAGTTTTTTACCTTGTGTCATTGTATGTATTGTAACCTTTTTAGTAAATTGTAGCTCTGACTTGTGGTCTTTCTAAATTTGGTCCATTTCTCCCCCCGGTTTTCTTTTAAACCAGTACAGCTTCTCTTTCTGTTTGACGGATAACTCATTTTCCAGAAATGTTAATCCAGCAATGCCTAAATGTCACTTTATTTTGAGCATAATTAATGTGAATTACCATAATGTACACTAAGTTCTTTCCTTGATGAAGACTGTATTTCTCTTTAAGGCTTTATATAGAGCCTAAGGTTATAGTAAAATAGGAAGAAGGAAAACACTCTTTTTATCAAAGCATTGCTTTTGCAATTGTTAAAAAATCACTTCTAGGACAGTCATAGGAAGCATTTTAGCTCTTATGCACTCTTAGACTTAACCTGAGACTGCTACAATTGGCAGAGACCACAAATAAGATGTCTATTACACCAAAGTACATGGGCCCTGGTACTGCTGTTCTTACAGCTTGTAATATCTGTTATCCGAAACCTATGGACATAAGTAACCAACTAGATGGATAGGAATGTGAAAGAAAACATAACTAATTACTAATGCATAAGTAACAAAGAGAGGCAACTAGCATTATTTTCCCTTTCCCCATGTGTATGTGTACTGCATACAACCACACAGATGCATCAGGATCTTGTTTTGTTAGATCATTTACCAAGAGAGATATGTAAAGAAAATCCCAGTCTCCAAGGGCATTACACATGTGTGTGCTCTTATGAAAAAAACTCTATTATCTGAACCACAACTTTGGCAACTATGTTTAACTGGAGTAGTAGCAACCACCTCTAAAGCACCTCAGATCCAAAAGCTACACAGATGGTAGAAATGGACTGAGCAATTCCATGAAAAATAATAATAGTCAATGACTGGAGGTTATAGGTGAAAATAACATATCAGATCTTTAAGGAAAGGAAAAGACTAGACATGAATAAGGGTGTTCTAGGATGACATTTAGACAATCATAGAATAAAATAGCTAGATGAAGAAAGCCCTCCAAAAAATGGAACTGGCAAAAGAAAAGTATATTTTGAAACAGCAACAAAAGATTGAATTATGCCTGTGAGCTGAGAAAACTGAATGACAGTGCCAAGGTCAATGGGGTGGTACACAATGGAAACAGAGAAAGTTAAGAGGAGCCTTGTCATTTGCTAACTTGGCTATAAGAAAGAAAATCTAAGAGTTACAGAAAGAGAAAAAAAGTCAGAACAATAGACAAAGTAAAAAAAAAAAAAGAAAAAGAGATAGAGTTTTGTCCCTGAACACTAAGGAAGCCAAAGAAGGTATAGGAAGTGGGAATAAACAGCACTACATTAAGAAACATCAAGTTCTGCAAAACTAGAAGTATAGCATTCTGAAAACCAGAGTATCCTTTCTCTTCTCTGAGACAGAAGAACAATTTAATTATATGAGGGGTTTGATAAATATACGAAAAATATTTTGCAGGATGAGAAATGTTTCATTTACAGCTTGAGAAAAATACCTATGTTTCTGAAAAAAAGGCATGGCAGAAAATAACATTGCTGGTGACACTAGTGGAAATTAAAAGGGGAAGACATCTGTGTTTGTGATGATCATTCTACTTTTTAGAAACTAACATTTATACTTCAGAATATATGGGAAAATCAATGAGAAATAATATAGATACTATATCAAAGACAAATTAACCATTTAAGTTTTCCATTAGAAGGACTGATGTTTGATTGTGAACAGTATTTGTGAGACATACAGAGCACACAGAAGTAATAAAAAAATTATATGGAAACCAAAAATGTCTTTAAAAATAGGATCTAGAGAATTAAAGAAGACAGATGTATAGATGCACTTGCCTTGAAAATTAGAAATTCCCTAAATGCTTCATTGCTTTCAACCAGTAGTTTTAATATCTCAATCAGGCAATAGGTTTTTATTTTCCTCTAGTGAATCAATAAAGTGGTTAGCTCACCTTTAACAACAGTTTCCAAGGCAGGGGTCACTGGGAGGTTGTGCAGTCACCATTGGAAGTGGAAGACCATGGAGAAGTCCATTGTGTGGCTCCAGTTTCTATTGAACATAGCACTGCAGTCTGTGTTTTAGGGTGATGGTATCCCTCCAAAATCCTAGGGAATATGAGAATGCAAGCCTCTCCTCAAATCAAGGCACTGCTAGTTTGCTGGTGACCAACTCTGTCAGGGCAGCAGCCCTCAGCCTTTACATCCTCCTGTACTTTGGCCTGAACCAGCACTGGTAGATACTGCCATCCAGAGAGGACAGAGCTCCTCTTTTACCATAGCATGTGAAACACAGCAAGAAAGACATAAGTGATGGCTTTGAACGTCCTACATTCTGAAACAATAGTTTTTATTTATGTGAAAATATGGAAACTTCAGTGGTAGCAGCTGTGGGAGTATGGAAAGATGTGCCTGGGTGAGAGAATACGGTTCCCAGCAGATATGTCCTACAGCTTTCTCTGATCAAGAGGAAAAGGGTGACTCCTGTGTCCTTGTGCCCACAAGAAGCAAAATCCAAGTCTCCCAAATCCTGTGGCCACAGGCCCTTCCTACTGGACCTTTGTGGCAAGCATGAGAGAAAGCCTGTAGTGATGCCCAGCTCTGTGTTAGTATAAATGTATTAAGATAGGGCTGTTCCATGTAGTGGAATCACTCCAGGAGCACTGCTGGTTTTCTAAGAGCAGTTATTACTTTAGAGACTCATGGGCCACCTGTGAGTGTCTGATCTCATCTTCCAAACAGTCTCATCTTCTAAACTTGCATAGAAGTCCTGGTTGTAGCTGAGGGATTTTAAGAAGTTTTTGAAGTACTAGTAAGCCTCAAGGTGCACATTTCCCATGTGTTGTGAATAACCTGTTGCAAAATTGATTCAATCATTGCAAAAATCCTATTTACTAAGGAAGGGAATTTGGCCCATCTATTCAACTCCTATTGTGTAGTCTACCTCTGACTGCTTGGACTTATAGTCTCTTTTCTGACCAAAGACAAATTCACACACGTCCAGACTCTCCATTCTCCACTAACCAGCAGAAAGATGACTCATTAAATTAATTGTCTGAACTAATGCACTAAGTGATCATGCAGTTTCTGATCACACTCCAAAAACTACTTCTGAGTGCAGGAATTTAGAAACTGCACTTATCCGAACAGCTTTCATCCTGTTTGTCAGATCTTTTAACTGATCATTACAATTCTAGGGGATTAGGCTATCAGCCTGGAGTACAGTGCATGTAAGCTGGCCGTGCCATTGCCTTTGCAAACAAGGAGCTCAGCCCTACAAGGGCATTTCTGTGCATCCTGTCATATGTGATGCTAGCCTGTCAGAAGTCCTGTGGGAAATCCAAGAAAAGTCAATGACATGCTGAGTACTCAAATTTATCTTTGTTTTATGCTGTTTAAGATAAAAGCCTATGCCCTCTTTTCAGTAGACTGTTGTCAGTTAATTTATTGCTGATGCTATCTAAACTTTCAGACAGTGCTGACATTTTCATTATTTGGCAAACTTTCCCTTTATTATCTACTTCGCCTCTCATCCATAAGCTACATAAGGCTTGAGATTTACCATAAGCAATGGCAAATTGAATAAATTTCTCAGTGAGAGAAATCTTTTATTTGCAGAGATCAAATAACAGAATATCTGTACAGAAACAATTCAGCTGAAGATAGGATTGCCACATGCTTGCACCATCTTAATGAGCAACAGCAAATGGACAGGAACAGATATTGTTTCCCAGCTCTGTTTCTTTAGTCTACCAACAAGAAGTGGAGCTACGAAAAAGGAACCACAGCTCAATAGGCAGGGAATCCTCCTTTTTAACGTCTTCTCCAGGATCAAGTTTTTAAGATGCATGACAAAGACATTTTCCTACCTTTACTGGTTTGCCAACATAAGGATTGAACTGTAGTAATCGTCATCAACACTTGAAGATGGAGTGAAGACTCTTGTCTTGGCTATTGGAGAGCAATAATAAAGAACCTTGTTGACAATTTTCTCCCCTATTCTTATGTGCAACAAGGTTCTTTCAGTTTTCTCCTATGACTAACTTTGGAATATAGCTTGAAGTCTGTAAGATGATGTCTTGCTGGTTTTACAGACAAGGTATTTAGCATTTGAATAATAACAGCTGTTTTATTTTTCTGGCAGTATGAAAAGTTTCACCTCACCAGCCACAGACAATTTCAGTTTGTCAGCTCCTTGTTTCTCACCCAGCATCGTACAAAGAGATAACTGATGTTATCTTTCTTTTGTCTTCTGCCCAGCCTTGATAGACTCTCCTGAGACTCCTCATGCTGCCCTCAGTCCCTGGCTTTCTTCCCCTGGGAATACAAACGTGGAAGAGACAAGTCAAGTGATATTATTGTATGTCAGAGATAACTTTAGTCTGCAGACCTCTTCACTGGGATGTCATATGACAAAGCAGAAGCTTTATCATGTTGTCCTCTTTCTACTGCAGCCATCCCTATTTAAGTGAAGATGATACATGCTTATGTGTCTGCATGAAGGAAAATTCAGATAGAGGAATTAATTGGAAAGGCTGGAGGAGGGAAGGGTTTTATTTCCAAAAAGAATCTTCTTTCATCTGCTAGCTTCCTTTCAAGCACTTGTAATATTAAGATGGCCGAAATTTTTCACAACAATTCCCTGCTCATTAATCTCTGCTGAGTAGGTCTGTATAGAAAGCTTTTCTCTTCCTCACATTTGTGAGAAAATGTGTAAGTGAAGAACGTTGGTTGGTTTTTTTTTTTCTATTAGATGTAAATGATAAAATAGAAATTTCTTGAACATTCAGCCTGCTCTGTTAGGTAATCCACTGACATCAAAGCACAGACACACTTGCATGAGAGTGAGCAATTTAATCTGACATCTGAAAAATAAAATTAAGCACAAATTATGCATACAATAACTTCTTTTACCTAGAGGTAGCAGCATTTGGAACAAAAAATATGAATTTATCATTATATCTTAGAAAAGCTTCTATTTGGATGTTCTCCCTGTGTAAATCATGAAGTTATCAGAAATTGAAAATAATAAATACTTTCTTTTAAGTGTATTCATTTATAGTTCTCTCAGATGCAGAAGTTAGGGAAGGGAAGAAGTTTGGTAGGTCAGTTGTTTTTTGTGAGTTTTTGCATAAGGTGAACCAAAACTGAGCACCATTTAATACAGCAGAAGACAATTGTTCATTCAATAAGCCAGTGGTTTTGCCTCTATGATCCAACAAGAGCTCTCCACCAGCCTTTACTGCCAATGAAAAACAGAAGCTTTGAACAGCATTTTAAACACACAGTGAGAGTTAGGCATCCTCTCATTCTGCTATCCAGTGTGCCTTGCAAAATCTCTGCTCAGGTGTCCAGGATGTCCGTGATGAAGGATCAGGTAAGGGGATGGATTGAGAAAGGGGAACATGTAGCTCATTGCATGCACCATCCTGCTTTGTAAGCATGTCCATACTAACACAAACCAAACTTTGAATTCTGTACTATGGACATCCTTTAATAACTAAGCACTTAGTGAACTTCAGTATCATTTAGTATTGTTTCAAGCTGTTCAACATGTTCATACTCCATGATAATGTGCTGATCTACGTGAGCCGTAGTCACAGCTGGTCAGAAAGAGGATACCCAAGCAATGCTACATTCTAGAGAAGTGCCACAGTACCAGGCTGTTTGTGGTGAGGAAAATCATAATGCTACCTGAATTCAGACAGGTAAGATGGCAGAAGTTACTTTAACAAGTTCAAGTTAGGAGCTGAGATGGAAACATCTCCCTTGTCCTCGCAAACTTCGGAGGTATGCCATTACAAATCAGGATGCAAAGCTGTCAGATTGTTAAAAGGGATACCTTGCATCTCCTCAAAGTGGACCAGTGTAGATGAAATATTTCAGTTGGATCTTTTAGAAATGTTTGTTTCTTCAAACATGTTTCTCTTGTAACTAGAACATATTCTCCAGTCTCAACTGTTTTTTAAGTAGTTTGAGGTTTGAAAGTCTGAAATAATAAACCAGTTTCAGGACTCCTGAAAGAAGTGCTTGAGAGAAACAAAAGGCTTCAATTACAATAAATCAGATTTTTTTAAAAGAGACAAAGGCTAAAGCTATTGATGTAATATTGGGATCAGGACTTCAATCAATTTCATTATCTTCAGGTGCTTGATGGAAGTAACTATATTAGGATCTTCACTATGGGGAATGCCAACTTATCTTGGACAGTGGGAACTGTCCACCCGATACACCTGCCAGTCTTACGTACCCCACAGGAGTCAAGGGCAGCTGACACACATACAGCAGCCTCTCAGATATGCACCAGGAGCTCCTCTGGGCATGGGCCAGGCTTTCTGAGGATGCTGACCAAGCTGAGGTGACACAGAGGGCAAGAACACCTCCCTCACTGCAGTGGCCGATCCAGACAGAGAGTTCCAGAAGCACAGAAGGATGCTCTCAAATTCAGATTAGTTAAAGCTCTGTAATCCTGCTGCAAACCAGCTTCCTCTGAGAAGATGCAGTTCTAGCACCTGGCCAAAGCTACAACATCCAAGAACATCAGGAGTAGTGTTTGTCATATTTTTTTCTCATGACAGAATAATAACAAAATAAATATAATTAGAAGAGCCATAGTCTGTGGGGGTCTGCCAGTGAGCTCTCTGTGCTTGATGGAGGCAAGCACTGTGGAGAAACCTAAAAGAAGTGGAACTGCACTATATAGAACGAGATAGTGCACCCTAGAAATTGTTGCTAAGAATTGTAATTATTAGTTAATAAGAGCTTGTGCCATTGTTTTGAGGAGATATAGTGTGAAATGGTGGAAAACTACTGAGCTAAGCTGTGTAGGATATATAAAGCTTGTTGTAATACTCAATAAATTGTCTTTGATCTCCGATTGTCTTCGATCCTGGATTGTCATCGATTCTGATTGAATTCCATGAATCAAACATCACAATAGTCAATAACCAAAAGGTGTTAACAGAACACATTATTTTGGTAAAAAAAGTAATTACTACCTCATTTATTACACAGTCCTTCAGTATTCATGATGTATCTCAAGGTCGACTAATTAAACTTTACCTTCCATAAATTTTGAACACTATTTTCACTGGCCACATTACAGTTATAATTTCACAAATAATATAATACCTCATTATTTAAATTGCTCTTGATTTTCTTTTTTTTAGGAAGCACTGACAAGTTGTGCTGCTTTAAAAGTAAACTGGGGGAGAAATGGACCTAATTTTAAAGAGATCACAAGTCAGAGCTACAATTTACTAAAAATATTACAACACATACAGTGACACAAAGTGAAAAACTGGCTTTGACCCGGAAGGACAAAGTATAATCCACTCCCCTGGGACGGGAAGAGCAGTGCTTGTTACCTCCTGTGCCAAGCACTGTGTGGTTCCCCTGGGTGCAAAGCAGAGGAGAAGGAAACCTGTTAGGATACTGGTCGCAGTTCTGTTGAAGAAATGATAGCAGTCTCTTTGAGAGAGGCAGTTACAGTCCTGCTGGAGTTCTGTTCCCCCTCTNGTTCTGTTGAAGAAATGATAGCAGTCTCTTTGAGAGAGGCAGTTACGGTCCTGCTGGAGTTCTGTTCCTCCTCTGGAGTCAACGATTGGTATCCCAAGTCCCAAAACCCAAAGATTATATATCCTCTGGTTCAGGAGGGAATGCCCAGTATCTCCCCTAAGGGCAGAGAGTTCCACAATGGGTGGATCTCTGTGAATTCTGGGATATTTTTGGATTCTTTGATGATGTGGGCCTTTGTGTCAGTGCAGCTGGGCCCATTAGCAGGGAGGACCCCTCCATCCGGGTGAGGAGGTGTTAATGCCTCCTTGGATCTCTTTCCTTGTCTATTGTAGCCTGGGGTGTGAAGTGTGCCCTGGACAGCTGCCACCAATGATTTATTATTAACAGCCCATCAGGAATGACACAGAGGGTATAGAATACACAGTTTTTGGTTATATCCACATAGCGATAGACCGGTCCTGGCCTCTGTAACTATGACACAAGTGCACTCAGAAATCAGTCTACGTGGCTTCGCTTTTTGTTATTATTATTATTCTGAAAACATTTTTTCTGGGCAGTGCAAATTGTGTATGTTGAACAGAAAATGCCAGTGAAGTTATCAGAAAGTACTCTCCTCACCAAAACAGAAATAGCCTCAGGCACTTCAACTCATGTTCCATTATATCTCCTTCATTTACAGTATGATGATGGAGAAAAGGAATTAATTTCATATCCCTTCAAGCCTTCTCTGTCACTAAGCAATCGGTAATGTTTGATTCCCTTCTCCTTGGGTGGTTAATATTTACTGGCAGTAGGAAAATGTTATTACCTTCATTCTACTGTAGTTCTAGGCTATATATGGTCTCCCAAACATACCAAGAGCATGAAAACTACCTACCAAAGGAATTTCAACATAAGTTAAAATTATGTATTAGATTCAGCAATTCCTTTTCCCCTAGAGCAACAACTGGCCTTTGGGAGCTAGTATTGTATCAAGAACAAACTGTCCATTCAAATATAAAGAATTCTTTTGCCCAATTGTATTTTTTTCCCATTTGAAATCTATTTCCAGGCTTTATTACCTAATAAATACCAGATACCAATTTATGTTCAGGTACAGTATTATGTTAGCATTCTTGGAACTCTGTCTCATGTTGAACTCTTCTTATAGAAGACAAGCATTTTTCTTTAGACACAGATGACTACCTAAATTGATGAGATTCCATCACTCCTAATTGGTATGAAATTTTTCAACAGTCCCTGTAGAGAAATTCATAGCCCATGCTATAATGAGCAATTCAGGTTCACATAAAAAGCTAGAAAGAAAACCATCTTCTTCAAAAGCTAAAATGAAAAAGTAACACTTGCAAAACTTGGTATTGCATCAGAGAGAATTAGAACATTTTCTAAGGCATGGAGTACGGCAGCACCTGCACAGCCCTGTATGTGCAGTCCCTTACCTCTCCTTTGATATGATGTGAACAGCAGCATTTAAAATTGCTTGTTAAACCATTTTAACAGGATAACAAGGAAAAGCTGTTCAAGATTGCACAGGGTCTATTTATGGCTCTAGAGTTAAGAGCTTGTTCATTTTTCCCTCAAAGCACCATTGTTGTCAATTTGTTTTCCCCATTTTGCTTTGCTATTGTAATGGATCAGGCTGCTTTCTCAGGAAACCACTTGTGAATACTGTATGATCAACCTGGGAGAAAACCACCTGTAAAAGAGAAATTCAGGAGGTCATCTGGTCCCTGCCTCACACTGACTGAGGATCCGACAGCATTGTCGGATCAACGTCCAGTTGCTTCTTGAAATATTCTGATGTGGTGTATTCCAAAGCCTCCTATTCTCTGCCACTGTGTATGTTTTATATCTTCTTTTCTGCAATTAAACTGAAGACATGGAAAGCAATTAATTGTTGAGCCTTTTTTATGTTACATTCAGAAAGATGTATTAAAAATCTGTTATGGTGTTCCTCACCTCTATCCTCTCTGTCTAAGACTGAACAAAGGCAATTCTTTCAACATGTCCCTCAGCAGAGGTGACTTCTTCAAGTCATCCATCTTATTAATGCTGTCTTTCAAATTCCGCCTTGCTCTAGTTCACCTGCAGCTTTCAAGGGGATTGAAAGGTCCAGGTGGGAAAAGGTCAAACACCAGAATGGAACAAAAACTTATTGTATGGTTGCTAATTTTTTTGCAAAAAGGATCCCCTTTAACACAGTGGACATTCAGTCAGAGGCTTGAACCTTTTATACCATCGAAGTATAAAAACTTGATGATCCTTGTGGGTCTCTTCCAACTCAGAATATTCTGTGATTCTGTGAATTCCCCAGCTGACAGATGCTGCTTCACATGAGTACACCTCTCCCATGGCTGTATGTTCCCAAGTCCCATACAGATATCTCAGCCATCAAAAGCAGCAAAAGTAAGACCATGTTCAGGCAACTCAATCAATATCTCTGCTTACAGAGCTGGACAAAAAATAATCTTCCAAGATGCAAGTCAGCATCAGTTTACTTTATTCCTTTTAGAAATCCTTGTCGTTTTGCAGGCCAGACAGATTTTGACTGCCTCATGTAATGCAGCTTTATGCTTCCTAAGGATCTGTGAGTGCAAGAAGTATGTTTTCCTGGTTTTGTCCAATAATACATAAGTTCACTCTTAACCTATTCATATTCACATATGAGTTACTCTTTGCCTAAGTACCTTTTTTGTTGTATGACTCATTCCGTAAGTTCTAAATATAGTTAATTGTGTCAAAGAGTGATATTCAACCCCCAAAGAGATTTCCATTAAAGTTTTACTAAAGGAACTGGGTGTCAAGATGAGACTTTGCTCTTAATTTGATTGATCCTCTGTTCTTCCAGTTATGCTTCTGCCAGCTTCCTCGTCATCTACGTAACTATGTAAGGATGTACGTATGGACCTTCTAACCTCCTTCTGCAGTTAACAAAAAAGTTAGACCTTCCAGACTCTAGGATTGTCAATGCAGAAAGATATGAAGGGCCAGGAAGGAAGTTTACACACTGAAACCTTGAGCATCTATAACTTTCCTTATATTCTTTATATGTTTTTGATTTCTTCAACTAATTCATTCTAATATTTCACCCAAGCCACTCCAGATGGCTTGGATAGCAGAATAGCTATCCAGATGATAGCAGAATAACTCTTTTAAACAGATGTCCCACTTCAGGACATGTATCTTTTATCTTACTCTACAGAAACGCCACTCTGATGGCCTAAAACACAGCCCTCCTGCTGTCTTAAGGCACGGGAACTGAAAGAACACACAAAAGAGTAAACCCAGCTTTGGGGCAGAGGAACATTCATATGGGTCCAATAGAAACCCAGGACCAAGCACTGTGCAGCTTAGACATCACAAACCTGCACTACTGGTGGGAGCAATACAAACAGGAGCAAGTCTCCACCAGCTGTGCAGCCAGGGAAATCCCTTACCTGACCTCACAATTGGAAGGTTATCATCCCCTCTGATCCCCTAAGAGACAGCTTAGGACAACAAAGTGTTTATTTTCGGTGGCACCGTGCAACCAAAAAAAGCCAATTGAAAGCCATATATTGTTGGGTAATAGTGACTGTAGCACAGATTTTTGGATCCCATTCAAAGGGGTTAAAGGAAAGCTATGGGCCACATGAGTTTTTTCTTTCCTGCTCCTGTCTTCATTAAAAGTCACAGGGAATTCCTGCAGGCAGACCAAGGGTGAGGAAATCTTCATTACACGTGTTGTCAGAAGTCTCACTAATCATTTGACAAACGTCAATGTAAGTTGTAAGGGAAACAGGGAGAGATCATTTTTCTTGGTGTTTCTTAGCAGTTACATGTTCTTTCATACTGAAGGAAAAACACAAATTATCTCAGCAGGAATACCCAAATGTTTCTGATGATCTGTATCAAGAAAAATCATAGAATCTAGAGTCAAATAATGGCTTGGGTTGGAAGGGACCTTAGAGTTCATCTAGTTCCAATCCCTGTCATGGACACTAGACCAGGTTGCTCAGAACCCCATCTAGCCTGGCCTTGAAGACTTTCAGGGATGGGGAATCCACAGCTTCTTTGGGCAACCTGTTCCAGTGCCACGCCACCCTCACAGCCAGGAATTTCTACTTAACAGCCAATCCGAACCTACCCTATTTCAGGTTAAGGCCATTGCCCCTTTGTTCTGTCACTACATACCCTTGCAAAAAGTCCCTCTCCAGCTCTCTACCTTTAGGTACTGGAAGACTGATGTAAGGTCTCCCTGGAGCCTTGTCTTCTCCAGGCTGGACAATCCCTGCTCTCTCAATCTGTCTTCATAGCAAAGGTGCTCCTTCTCTTTGACCATCCTTGTGGCCCTCCTCTGGACTCACTCCAACAGCTCCATGTTCTTTTGTTGGGAGACCCAGAGCAGAACTTATTAACATGCAGAAATTGCAGTGTGTAAAATTACAGCCTTTAATTGAAAACTGGCACTGATACAAGTATGTTACTGAGAAGGGAAATATGGTTTTTGATACTGGCAGTGTATCAAAAACAGCCATAGTGGGCTGTTATTTACTAATGTTTTTAAACATACAAAGCATACAACCATTAGCAAGCCACTTCAGTAAATAAATAGGGTACAAATGTAGTTAACAATTACTGCAGTTGAGAGAGTACTGAGTACAGGCTCTTCTCATCTGCACTTAGACATACAGACTTTCCCTTTTGAGCTCACTGTTTATGCTTACGTCTGAAAAAATGAGCTCTCTTTCTTTATATGATTTGCCTTTCTACATTATCTACAGAATACAAAAATAGCAGCAGGGACAAAACCCCCCAGCATGACTCAGTGAGCTAAGAAAAGCCACAAGCCACTCTGCTAATGTGATGAGAATTCACATGCAGAGCTGCTAACTGCAAAAAGCCTAATGCACCTCTGCTCACAGCCTTCATATCATCGCTTTCATTCGTACATACATACACACAGTGGGGGGGAGCATGGCACAAAATAAGTTGCCTTGGTGAAGTCAGTTGTAATACTCCTGGTGAGTTAAACAGAAACCAGAGTTTGCCTCAGGTTTTGAAGTCCATGTGCCTGTGTAAAATTACATCTTAGCTGCAGGTCTGAGCATAGCACAGGACATTTGTATTTTGATTTACCCTGGAGGAAACTCTAGGTAAGTCAGTGTGTCAAAAGTCAGAGTTCTGATATATCACAGGTCCCCTGGCTGAGGCATGAAGAACATGCCCTCACCACACTGCTTTGATCCATGACCACACTGCTTTGGTCCATCCTTCCCTAGTACTGCACCTCTGTCTTTAACAAGATTTGCTGCTCTGGTAGACACAGGATCCCCCAGCAACAACTCACCTTGTAACCCCATCATATTTATTGTCACAGAAGACAGGAGTAATGACTTTATTTTTGGAATTGGTAACAAAGTTAAGGAAAAAAAAG